>JAAXOA010001217.1:0-16899 GCA_036561885.1 Salina celebensis
TTTTACACTTCAAATAGATGTAGTAAAGCTATTGTCTTATTACTTGTGGGTTGAGTGTTTGAAATACGCTGTTAAAATAGAAATTTAAAAGTTACCAAACCCATATACTGTATTTACGTATAGTTTTAAATTGAAATGTACGCTACTCCAATCAATAAGTTTCAAAGTAGCTTGTCACCAAAAACTACAATTTTGACAACACCAAAATAAAACCAAAACTTGTTATATTAGTTCGGTACAGCGTATTGGCATGCAATATTGAATATAATTTCGAAAAGCACGATCAGAAAATGTTATCCCTTACTGCGTGTTGGTATTGATTTGGTCGAGATATCAAGGTTACAATATTCTGAACTAGTAATGACTATTAAATTAGCGTACAGTGGGACGATACTAAAAAATAAGATCTTATCTGAAAGAAGTGGCTAAAGCCATGTGATGTACAAAAATGGATGCCCATTGCGAATTTTCCAAGAGTTGAACGGGGAAAAATGAGCTGCTCTCTCATTTAGCGATCTATTCACTTTCCTCAGGAAGGAGTGGACTCTGCAAAACTGCTGAAGTCGCATCCAAAGCTCGAGTTAAGCTGGCAATCTTTTGTGAAGCCGTGATACCGCCAATCACGACACGTCGAGGTATCTGTAATAGATGATGATCTGTAGTTTAACTGAAAAGGAGAAGGTGGACTGACGCTTGGGCTGTGGTTACTGCTGGCTATTCTCCTACTCAGAAAGCCACCGTTTTGGGAATCTTGTTGATCTGAACTGGGGGCGTTGTATTCGTTTTGAGAGTTGACTCTGGGAGTATTACGTAAATTAGTTCCATTGCCAAAATCTCGCGAGCTTTGACTTTTCAGGTTTGTTGCAGCCATCATTCTTCTCCCACAATCGAGTATTGCCCTTAATTTGGGAAAGTACATTTGAAGTGACAGGGACATATTATTAGCCTGATAAAGATCAGACCCGCTCGTGTCAGGGACAGGAACGTCGTCCACGGTTGAGGTGAACCCAAGAATTTGGTGCTTATAAGCCTCTGAACTACGAGATAGAAACGTGCGATCCACCTCCATCAACTTGTCATTCATGATTCGGTGAAGGAGGGGCTTTCTGAAACACAAACAGTAACCAAACACCTTTTCAGTTACTAGTTCCAAAAAGATTATTCAGCTTGCATAATGACATCCTTGAGCAGACACCACAATCCTAATGGAATAGCCTTGCCAGAGTGAACTTTTTTTAGCCAACTTCAAAGACTACCTTTAAGGTGATATGGTGGCTCTGGCTGTGGCTGAGTACGTAGAATGAATAGAGCAAAAATCAAGGAAAGTTTTGAACTAAAAGAGCCACACAACGGAAACCCTCACGTCTGTTCATGAAAAACTTTTAACGAGTAGAAAAAGGAAAAGCAAATTTTCCCAACTAGAAAACATTAAACTACATAATCTCTTATGGCGAAAGATGATCCTAACAAGAACTTAAAACGTGTGAAAATGCACAACTCTGCCCGTGGGCCATGTGAAGTAATGTGTTATATTATATGAAAATTGTTGATGCTTACTTTGTTTTGAAACTGTGTGACGGGGAGGGTGATGGTATGATTTCATGTTCTGGATTTATAATGGTGGCTCTGGCTGTGGCTGAGTACGTAGAATGAATAGAGCAAAAATCAAGGAAAGTTTTGAACTAAAAGAGCCACACAACGGAAACCCTCACGTCTGTTCATGAAAAACTTTTAAAGCGTAGAAAAAGTAAAAGCAAATTTTCCAAACTAGAAAACATTAAACTACATAATCTCATGACGAAAGATCATCCTAACAAGAACTTAAAACGTGTGAAAATGCACAACTCTGCCCGTGGGCCATGTGAAGTAATGTGTTATATTATATGAAAATAGTTGATGCTTACTTTGTTTTGAAACTGTGTGACGGGGAGGGTGATGGTATGATTTCATGTTCCGGATTTATTACAGACCTATTGTGCATATCTGTATGAAAGTTATCTCCGATCACTTCTAGTCGCATCACTGCTGCTTGCAAATACGCTGCAAAAAGGAGAAATACACAAAGAATTATTATATACAAGACATGATCATAAAACATTAATGCGGAGAAATAAGATCAGAAAGTAAATTGAGCTAAAATTGAACATTTATCATTTGTCCGCGTTCTCGTTCAGTGTGATGAAAAGAGTTTCAATGTAAAAGCAAAGCTTTGATGATTGCTGTTGTGGGAAAAGTTTCATGGAAAATATCCTTTTCTACTCATTGTTTGGTCTCGGTTCATTAATACTTAAGTTACAAATCGTAATTAATAGGAATGCCCATTGAAAACCAATTTAAAGAAGGGGAACTAAATAATTTAGAGCTCGTTTTATACTGATATAGTTTCTGCCAACCATTTACTAAAAGAAGGCACTACGGTAAATAAACTTTTCTACAAGTTACAACAATAAAAAGCTTGCGATAAATTCATACCAATGGATAAATTGGCTTTGTGCAAATCCTCCTGATAATGAGCCATAAAGGTGTTAAAGGCATTTTGGATTTCCACCACGTAATCCTCAACATTTATTGGTAGCACGGCTGAATCCGATAGAAGGACAATGGTCTCAGAGATAATTTTACCTGTGGGCAAAAACATACATTAGTTTAGTTTACTGGCCTTACCATACAAAGTGAAAGTCAATTGAGAACCCATCGTAAAAACTTGTAATTGGTTTCAGAGCCCTTGATACAATCATCATTTTTTATTTGATAATTTTTCAAAGTCATTCAAAAAACAAAAAACATGTGGAAGTGTCTAGAATACTTCATTGCTCAATCATTTTCATCATTGCATACTGAAACTGATAGTGAATTTAATTTGAAACACTCAAAATCTTAAGTATGATAAGGAATTGTTTTTATTGTTGAACAAAAATCCGACAAAATATTAAAACAAAGTTTTGTGTTCTTCAAAACAAAACTCAATATCAGTTCATCATGGTACAAATTGGCATGAAGAATTTTAGTATTGTTCATGTTTAAATTGATGTTTTATAAATAAAAAATGTTTGCATTTTTCCCTCAACGTGAGCGTGTTTAGAATTGATCTGGATATGTTCGGATGTTTTTTTTCTTCCAATTATGGATACATCCTGCTGATATGATACGTAAGTTTGATACTTCTCAATGCTACATTTGAAGCGACTTGATTTTTTCGTAGAATTCACACTGTTCGTCAAATGATGAACCTTTTTGTACTTTGCATCAAACTGATTTCAGAGCGTGATTTTCACCGGCTTGAAAGAAACTTTTCATCGAACTCATTATAAATTCGAATAGTTTTCCTCGTTAACTCGCATGATACTGGATGACCATCATCACTTAAAGCATGATGAGGGGACGCATCTAATTTTTGTTTTAATATTTTGTCCCTCATAGAAAAAATCAGGAGGGCTGTAAAATGAGTCTCCCATAAAGTTTTGTACGTGATAGCGGCTAAGGAGCATAGTTCTCTAACGATTGTCTTTAGTCGTTTGTCATTTTCACTATCGCTGCACAAGTTATCATATCACAAGTTGTGTTTCAAAGCAAAGCTCATTAAGTTACGTCTGGAAGTCTGTTTTATGTCCTAATTTCGTCCCAGTTATTTCACAATAAAAGTAATAATCATGTAATCGCTTAAGTGTACGTGTATTTAAGTTATTTGATAGTATCTGAATGTTTTAACCGGTTTTTATTTGAGTCTGTATGTGTAAATTTTTAATGGAATTCGGCAACTGCAATGCTTCATTACAGCGTTGTCACCGGTTGCTGGATTTATCATTAAAGTCATCATATCTGCCCGTACATTTTATTACACCAGGAACGGTTAGACATTCATTTCTAGTCTCTTCTTATTGCAAATGAAAGTTTCTCCCTTATTCCCAGTTCGTTCACTATTATGTTAACAAAAGTATTTTCATGTTTGCACTTTTTGGCATGTCTGATGATCAAGGTATTTCAACTCAATTTTTCTTGTAAATCATCACAAGCGGTGGCTGAAAAATTTCCCGGAATATTTTCCTTCAAATAAAAACTTTCTTTGGGAAAATATACTAAGAAAAACCTTGGCGTGTTACGATGTCACGATAGCCTCAGGTCTTCTAAAATGAGTAATGGGGATCTTAGCAATGAAATGTATTTAAGCTAAATATCCTTGGTGTGTGTAGAGAGTGAAAGGTATTTTGTCTGTTGGCTCCTATGTGGAAACCTCTTTCCCCTGTATTCAAACCGAGAGCCACTATGAAAAAAGTCGAATTTATAAGTACTAGTAAGATGTTATAAGTATTATAAATGCACGTCGTTCTTTTACGCACTTTATGCCTGTCATTAGAAAGAAGAAAGTGACGAAGAAAACTTTCTCTAGGAAGAAAACGACCTAATACTGAGTAAAGCGATGTTTTGAAGGAAAGAAGAGCAAACATTATAATGTGTATATTTTTGTGTGTGATGGGCTATAGACAAAGTTTGACTTACCTAAAGTTTCAGCTCCTTTCAAACTCGGATCGGCCAGCTTGACGAAGTTTTCATATGTGTCAAACGAGGTGCGGAACAAAGGATAATCATTCCCCTAGGAAGAAAAAAATTGTTACTTACTTTACTTTACATACATGTTCACATGAAAGATTCCATACGAAGGCAAACAACCCAGTGATTTTTTTAGATCTGGATTGTTGAATATCTTGTAATTTTCCACGGCTAGTGAGCAGTTTGCGTTTGATTGAATACTCGTCGTCAAACAAGTAAAGGCGAAAAAAATTACAGTCATTGAATTTTTTATCTCTGGATCCTAAATCTGGAGTCAGATGCAAACAAGTTTTCTTCAAACAATGTTACAAAATGAAAGTGTGCCATCATTACAATTACGAAGTTATGATTTTATGATAAAAATAGATCCTTTATATACAAATATCTTCGGAGAAAGCATCATTCTTCTTTTTAAACTTTTGCAGCAACTAAAAAGTTTTAAACGCGTGTTCAAAAACTGAACGGGAATGGAAACTTCCAGCGCACACTGGCCAAGCCTTTGTTAGAACGACTTTTAAACCTGGTCATGCTCAATAGTAAGTTGTTATTGATGGCTAAAAATCGTGAAACGTTGATCTAATGATCATCAGTGCAGCTCGTTTGTCTAGTGTTCATTCATGGGAAACTTGGAGACTATAACAAGAGTACTTATATTGGTTGAGTATTGTATCCAAAAGAAAACGAGGTTTACCTTGGGGCTGTTCGAGAGTGAAATTCGAATAAACGGAATTCCTAAATTCCCAAAGAAGGCAAACGAAGGCTCATCGGGCCTGACAACCGATGAGAAGAATGTCAGGCAAACTATTTGAGATTCCTTCAGATGCAACACCGTTAGATTCAATCTCAGCATGTTTCACTCTGGCGATAGCTTTCCGGGCTATTTCTCGTAATAACGGTGAAGAGTACACATTCAGTGTTTGATTTCCCCGAAGAATCCTACTCAAATCGACGTACGCTATGGCTCTTGTTGAGATCTCAAAATGATGTTCCTGGGAAAAAATACAGAAATATGATTCACACCAATGTTACAAGTTTACCTATCAAGATTATTTATCAGAAAGGAGAATATTTGAAAATGTGATTAGTCGGCTCATCAAATTACAACTCATCCGGTACACCTTCTTCACTTTGTGTATTGTTAGAATCATAATCGCTTTATGGCGTTTGTAAATCAACGTTGATTGAGTCTGAACCCGCGTTGGACTTCATTAAACGCACAGCTTTGAAGATGTACTGTACGTGAACCGAAAGCAGGACACAATGTAATTTTTACTATCAAAACTTAATCAAAATAAGCTGTCCTGATTCAATCTTAAAATTGCGCAATCCCGTCCTACAACACTCCGTGCTAAACAATAAATTGCACCTTTTTTGAACTACATCTCTAGACACTGAATCTTCTTGATGCGTAACAGCAACTTTAAATTTGCATAGTTATGGAAAACGTGGAAAATTGGCGAAGGTAGTTTTACCCCGTGAGTTTTCCATGTGAAAAACGACACCCGTCAAAATGACGTACCATTCAGCATGCAAAAGAACTAACGAAGTCTTGGTTTCCTGGGAGGCTTACTGTCCTGACATTGTTACTACAGATATCTGAGAGAGAAAAAAGTCATGAAGTGAAAGCTGCTGATTTTGTATCACGCATTCAATCATAAGCTGAGAAATAAAATGTAAAGAAGATTTTGACAAAGTTTGAAACACAGAGCAGGTACAATGTTGAGCACTCATTGTTTAGGAAAATAACGCAAAAACGTAGTTCTATTTCTGCTGTGCAAACAACTTTTTAAAACCCTTTTCAAAATCGACGGTCCTTGTTTGTGTTTCAACTGTAGCATGAAAACAAACTAGATTTTTTGCAAAACTAGATTTTTATATAGGCATGGTAGCAAAAATATGATTATAACAAAGGAAAATATCATAAATTGAGATAAACAACATAAATGTTGTGAAGCACAGAAAAGTTCCATGGTGAATTTGGATTAGTAGGGGGAAATTGTTCAAACAAGGATAAGAAGAAGAAATGTAGCGAGACAAGAGAGAGGGAGAAGATGACGGAAGTATGAGAATCAAAATGCTACTCACCTGCAGCCAATGCGACACTCCTGATGATGCATACAAATTCGCATCCCAAGATATAAACAAAATGGATCTTCTGGGTCTCCAGCCTTTTTGAACAGCTTGTGAAAACTTTTCTGCAATCTCTGTTAACACAGCTAAACCTATTCCTGGATCTCCTGCCCCGTACGCCCATGAATCGTGAGAGCAAGCCTTTTTGAACAGCTTGTGAAAACTTTTCTGCAATCTCTGTTAACACAGCTAAACCTATTCCTGGATCTCCTGCCCCGTACGCCCATGAATCGTGAGAACATCCAATTACCACGTATCTGAAATAACAAGAACAAAATAGGACGACTTCAAGCTGAGATATCACAACAATCAGAGAAAGTAACAATTTTAGTTCTCCCTCACAATTCCATTTTCTCTTCTATATACTTTTGGATTATTATGTGGTACTGTTTGCGTAACTGGGTGAGGAAAAGAAAGAACTTATCCAACATTCAAGCTGGAAGACCAAAAGCTTTTCTTGCAAAAAACTGTTTTACGAAAATTTTCGAATTGGAAATTCGTAGACGAACAATTTTTTTTTTGAAAATGATTGTACCTTTGTAAAACAAGCCTCATAATCGGGTAACTTTGAATGCATTGTGGACAAACGAAAAACTCCAAAGAAAACATAAATCGTGTGTTTGCTGGAGCCTCCTTGTACTAATCAACGTATTTGATGTGATACAACTTAAAATTAATGTGATATGATAAAATTATGATATTTTACACAAAATTGAAATATGAGGTACCCCGTAGTCAAAAACAGCAACTATAGTCGAATTTCAACATGGCATAATGCATAATGCGTTAATTTTCAATTGGTAAAATAACTGGTTTTAGCAAATTTTACATTCATAATGAAATCCTACATTATATAAGTATATACTGGGAATATATAGGGCATGGCTGTATATGCAAAAAACTACATGTAACCTAAGATACGTAGTGTACGTCGGTACCTTCATAACGTAAGTAACTGTAATACGCAAATGCAAAAGCGTATGAGTTGTTTATCAAAAAACATCTTTGCTAGACTGATGATGATGTTCTAAAGCTGTCAAAAGTACGGAAGCTTCTAACTCCTTCATTTCAAAATATTGCTGGAGGACAGGTGGAAACTGGAAGAGCTTGCTACAAAGATACCTTATCTGAAATATTTTTTGTATTTGGTTTTCTTTGACAAGCACAAATGACTACGGTTTTGAATTTGGTACTTTACCAGTATATAACATAACATGATATTATGTACTCTAAGGTAACAAAGCTGCGAATGTTTTGAAAAACTGCACAAAAGGTAGCCTCTATTGTTAGGAGTAGGCACATCCGAGTAGCATGTGCGCTAGACAGACAGAACATTTAAACGGAGAAATGACGGTATTAAAAATATATCCATGAGAACTTAAATTAAGGTGAAAGCACGAAGCCGCCGATGTGCGACTGACGTAGTGCTTCATTGTACAAATCTGGAATTTGCCGTAGGAAGTTGCCTTTCAAACCACTTTTTGGTCAAGATTAGGTTATAGGTATGGTATTATATATTATGCGAGGAAATGTGTTTAAACCACACTACACCAAGTTGTATGATCAGCAAATTCACTCTTCTCTCTGAAAAGTGGGCAATTGCATACAACAAATTAGAAGTGTGTTACTTCGTTTTTTAACTTCGCTTACGTTGGATTCTTGAGATTGACTCGGGTTTCACTATGCATTAGTATAAAATTTAATCATTATTTCATACCTTACAATTATAATTGCTCTTGAATGAGATAGATAACTGTCAGTAATTTGTACAAAACTATTATTGATTCTCACAAGCGGAGAGGACAGGACTCCATGTCAGCCTGTTTGATAAATAGTTCCCTTAATAGACCTTCCTAAGCTCCATTTATTTAGGTAGTTAGAGTTTGTCTCTTAGAATTTCGATTGCCTAAGTGCGAAGGGCGATGTGGTTCGGAATGGAAAGCTGTTTCATCCATTTCATCACGTCTTGTGTAAATAGTTTATTGGAAACTCAACCCTACTTCTAACCTGGTTCCCACGATTGGATACTTGTAGCTTCCAAGAATCCTACCTGATATCTCCAGCGAATTTACTATATTTGAAATTCAGTTTACCCCGAGTAAGAAATTTTATATCTTATTTGTAGATACTCATCTTACCTTGATTGCGCTAATGGTAATACAAGTCCCATAAAAGTCCTTCGTATAAAAATGTATTACTCTTGTTCGCAAGACTCAAAGCTGCACGTGTGTGATCTACCTGCACATTACGGCTTTATGTTAAAAGTTCCATCATAAATCTATTTTCCACTTTGATTAGAAAAAATGTTCATGGAACAGGATCCTTCTTTTACGAGCAAAAGTTATGGATGTTGTACCCATCGATGTATACAAAGTGCGCATCCTGTGCCAGAATACATAACGACTTGTGACCTGTTATACCACCATGCCTTTTATTTCCACTTCCACCTTTTACGGTGGCCATCACAGCACACTTATCTTTACGTCATGGTTTGTTAAATTTACCAAATACCTAATTCCTCTTGTAACGAATAGCTCCTAACGTTTATCAAATGTTGTTGGCTGTATGATTCTGGTTTTTGGTAAGTAAAATCCGTCATGCATAATAAACAAAGTAGTTTGTTAAATTTACCAACTACCTAATTCCTCTTGTAACGAATAGCTCCTAACGTTTATCAAATGTTGTTGGCTGTATGATTCTGGTTTTTGGTAAGTAAAATCCGTCATGCATAATAAACTAAGTAATTCATTTACTTGGATCCCTATCTTTTACTTTCACTTTATTTTCTCCATTGTAATTGATTACCAGTTGAATTGTGACCCGGTTTGATCGACTATGTACCCCCTGTGAGATCGTTGGAGAGGCTTATTTCATTCCAGTAACAACGTTACAAGGAGCAATGAGAAGTATGATTAATGTTTATGGACTATGCTATTTTAAAGAAGAAAACCTGCTCACCAACAACTGTTTTGCTAACACACGTTTTCGTTATCGATGCAAGTGGCGTTGTGAAGGTCTTGGAATTTATAGTATATGCTAGTGAAGTGTCGGGAAGGCTTGGAAGTAGACATTAAATACCTGGTAGGCATCGCAGATTATTCTTTTTCAACTAATACAAAAATTGAAGGCAGCATTTTCTACGGACAACTATTATACTAGTATAAAGTAATGATAATACCAATACCTAGGACCAGGAGGTATACAGCAAAAAAGGAAGTAAATGAAATGAGTATACAGAATAATATGTAGAGGGATGAATGCAAGTGAAAGTGCACGGTATGGTTCATGTTCCCTTGGCAGAAAAAATATGTACTGATGCGAACAAGAGGAAAATATAAGTTTGTAGATGAAGCGCCCAGCAGGGCCACCGAAACACATTTTTCTCACCTGTCACTCTCCCATGCTCCAGGGATGGCTGCGACCACATTGTAAATACTGCCAGTCTTAGGCTCGTTAAAGGTACGAAGTCGAACAGTGAAAGGAAGAGATGGGCCTTGGGACGTGGATCCCAAGTTGTAGGAAGTTTTTAATGCTCCTTGCCATTCTGCTGGTGCTTTTTTACTTCCTCGTCCTTGTCTTATCCACCTTGAATGTGTAAATAGAGGGAAAAAAATACGATCTCTATACTTTGCATTATTTTCTTTTATTTATTGAAGTCCACAGAAAAGATGCCAGTTTCATTATAAAGACGAGTACCTTCTGGCATGAATGTACTATCCACATTATGCACAGGTTAGTTTCCAAGCGTTTTAGCTCAATTTTGCACAGCTTTGCAAGGACGGGTGTGTGGAAAAACTAAATACTTTTCGAAAATGGAAAGATGCTAAAAGAAAACTCACCTAAGTAGTTGTTCAGCATCAGCAAAACTGACGCTATGAGCAGGTAAAAGAAATTTGCCACGATGCCGCTGTGTCAGCCAAGTTGAAAGATAAGAAACAGTTTTTAATATTTAGATAAGGTATAAACTGAAGTACATTGTATGCATAATATGCATACTGGATATAAATCGGCAAGCCGTTTTCATTTTACCTGCAACTCATGAATATTTTCGAGAGATGCTAATGAAGCCCATCGAATCGCGCTGGATGGGAATAAAGGTCCAAAGTCTTTCGGATCAGGATAGAAAATAATTCCTTTGATCCCATACGACGAAGCAACAGCACTCTGAAAAAGGTGAAAGATATATATCATTTTTCGCAATCAGTATTACATGTCTACCAGCCTGGGCTAAACTCGGGTGCAGCTTGCGTACATTAGGGATCTCAGGTCAAAAGCAGAGCGCCCTGTCATTTGGCTAGAATATGAGCTTCAAGAGGGCACCATGGTAAATATCTCTGAACTAGATAGCTTTTACCCAGGAACAACATAATAGTGAAAGCCTACTACGTGCAAAACGATAAACTCAAGCGAAAAGGCAATAAATTTTCCGGTGAAACAACGGAAACCAACATTTTATGTCGTTTCCATACTACTCAAGAAAAAATAGTTGGCAGATAAATAGGAACAGACTGGTTTCTCCTGAACGAGTAAAATGCTTGAGTGGTGTGTAGAAGGTTAACAAGCGATTTTTGGTTTAGAACTGGAAACAAAAAACTCTAGAGTAAATAAGAGGTACCAAAACAACAACACAAGCAAGAGTAAAATTGTCATACCACAATTGATGGATGAATCCTGCTGAAGCGTATTAATGCTATTGATCCGTTAAGCGCGATGTTGGACCTACGGAGAAAGTCTAAATCTTCTGGTCGTCCGTACAGTCCATAAATAAGTGTCCCTAAGAACAATAACGAGGAAATATAAAATTATTTTCGTTTTACCAAAATTGCACAAGCATTCGTCTGTATGAATCATGCATCGGTATAGATATGTATAAACACTCATGTTACACCACATTAAGACGTTGCATGGTTGTATTTGAATTTTGGACTACTATTTTTGACATGTACATATACCAACGTTTCTTTATCTCGTTAAGCCATCAAATAAATGTCGTCACCATTGTCATATTGTATGTCAGGAACGTGCTATTGAAAATTTCAAACTGTTTGTTTTCGGTCGGTTGGAAATTGGAACTATATGTACCATGCTTTACGCTTGAAACATTAATGCTATATGCTTGTGAGTAAAATGGTATCAAGTAGGGATGTATCGAGCCTTAAAAAATCGGCCGAGTACCGAGTACCGAGTATTTATAAATTTTTAAGACTCGGCCGAGTAGGCTCGCCGAGTACTCGGCAGAATTTTTTTTGACGAATATTAAATAAAACCCTTTTAAAGCCCAGTTACAAAGCCTATATTGATGTAAAAAGTGTTTTTTAGGTAAAATTCTCAAATAAACTCTCCTAAACTGAAACAATAACTAAAGCTGTTAGATAATACGTATTTTATGTCACAAAAATGAAAGTTTTTTCAAAAAATTGTCCTTTTTCTCCATTAAATACTCGGCCGAGTCCTTGCTCAATACTCGGTACTCGCCGAGTATTTAAAAAAAATCACAAAAACTGCCTGACTCGGCCGAGTACCGAGTACCGAGCAAGTACTCGATACATCCCTAGCATCAAGGGTATCTAGAAGTGATTTTTATGTCGTTAGCACACGCAAAAATTTAAAGTTCATTGGAATGTTTTTGTCTACATTTTTCCATTCCGCGAAATAAATAAATATTTACTGTCCAACTAAATTAAAATAAATAGGTTATACTTGACAAGTTCGCTCTCGCTCAAATCAACAAGGAGCTTTTAACAAGAATACTGAGAATTTCCAATTTCAATACGAAATGTACAAATCTTCTCTCGCAAACTTAGAAATAGGGTATGGCCGACTGTTTTTAGATAACTTGCGTTGCAACGTTTAGTATCATTCACATGTTGCATTGCCCATATTTCTTTTTATGCAACACTATGAACAGGTCAAAGCCTCCGTACAAAAAGCTCTTCATCCTGATGGAGCATATTAACATTACAAAATGAATTTTAGGATTATTAAATCCATAACAAGAAATAAATACAGAAATAATAAAGTTTGAACGATTTTTTCTAAGACTGGTTGTCTTAAGATCGTCTTAAATTTTGGTTACTGGAAGTAGAACATCTTCAAAAGGAAAACCATTCATGCGAAAAGCCATCAATTTATTCAATTCTATAATTCTATAAGTCTTTTCTTGTCCCATATATAACTCACTCAAATCGTAAGTGAATTTGCGTGCCCCATTTTCCGGAGATACCAAATGGAAAAATGGGACAGTTGTGTTTGAATGATAAGATTTGTATTCTTGCACGTTTTAGTCGCAATAGTCTCCACAGACTTCCGATCTACTTTGTAAACGGACAATTAAATAACACCCAATCCTGTCCGCAGTCGTCTGCATCTGTTGAATTAAACCATTTCGTCTTTCTTCGACATACCAAAAGAAGATTTTGTTGTGTAAAGACGATTCAGTGCATCCTGTCCTTATGAATAAGTCAACTTCTGGTAACACACATTGTTGGTTGATTTAGAAAAGAAAAACATAAAATGTGTTGGCATCCTGCATGAACTGTCTTGCGCCACCAGGATGGAAACGAGTGAGGTCAGAAGTTTATGATAAAAATCCAAAAAGCTTACCGTTTAGATTGGCAGCAGGAGAAAAGGCTATTACTGGACGGAAATTTGGCAAACTAGCCTTGTCTGGTGTAGCTGTAGCATCATCATAAGACTCTGTTGAGCTTGATGGGGATGATGTAAAAAGCACTGAGCCATGGTGATCCACAACCTCGATGAAATTGAGTCTTTTCGATCTGCAAAAATGGAAACCAACAAGAAGGACCTTTTTAGTTTCTAAAAAACAATTCTAATCATGATTCTCCAATAACACAATTTTTACAGAATTGAAACATTTTGCGTCCCATATGCCTGAAAATTTCAATTTTTTTGCAACAAAGTAGGAAAACAAAGAATATTTCAAAGCTAAAGAGAGAAAATACTTCATAAACTAAACTGTATTGCTTTCTGATTAATAGCCCTTTATTGATATATTGCACATTCCACCATTTTCCTTCATGCTTCGAGACATCTGGAACAATATGACTAACAGAACAAAGACATCACAAGTTACAGAAATATGTTGTCTTCATACTTTTGTTTTGTTTGGCACAATATAAGATAACATTGTGTACATCAACATATTGCAATAGTTGCAACTAAAACTAAAATTCATGCCTCATCCATCTGCTTTTTGTTCCAGTTCTCTCCTTTGACATAATATTTTCAATCTACATGTTTTGGTGTCTTATGGAGCATTAGTTTCTGAACCTAGTTGCATCATCCGCAGAGGGAGTTATGGATACATGTACACAGGATTTTGCTAAGTATTGGAGGGTTTTTCAGACTTTGTCGTAGTCATAATAATAACCTCCTGGGCCAGAGGTTTTCGGATAATGTTTTGTAAGTTAATATTTTTAGCAGTATCCACAGTGGGCCTACTTTTAGAGCATTTAAATGTAATAGGAAGTATTTCGCAGCTATAAAGAATGCCCAAAGTACTCAGACGGGATGCTTACAGATTGATGCAAATTGTTCAGGCAGATAATAGATATTTATGACAATGATTCTCTTTCTCGAATGCCTACGAAAAAGACAAAGCCATTAAGCTCGAAATACAAAATAACAATTTTCCTCATAAGCAACTCATTCAAAAGGCTCTCAGGGGAAATTTAGGTGGATTTCATGAAAATACCTAGGTATTAACAACTCCGCTAACTTTTCCCATGATCATCGGAGGCACTCTGATACTCGTTCCCTTAAGAATGTATATCGTACAAAAAAACTGTAAGCTTTTACAAGAGCACTGGAGGAGATACACAAGAAAATCGTCAACACTGTTTCGTCTAGGGTTTATATTCTACGTATTATAAGTTTACAAACATTTTTTGCTTGTTTTGGCACAGTTTACGTACTACGAGCATGTATTCTTAAACTTTTTTGTCGTCTCTCTTGAATCGCATGTCTGTTCAGAAGAGTTTTAAAGTTTCTTTTTCCAAAGGCAGAGATAGAAGAACCTAATGCAGTAAAATCGGCTGAATTTCATTTTCTACAATATAAAACCCAGACATTCGATTTGCTAAATTCAAGTGTAACATGGTCATCATACGTTTAGATTTTTTTGCGTGTCTGATCAGCATCACACCGGCAACGCAGATAGGTGTTTTTTAACAAACGAAGCGTCTTTCAGCTCAAGTGGGATTCAAGTGATACGCGCTTGACTGGATTGTTTTGGTAATATAAAATACAAGAAAATGTAAAAAAAAAAGAAACTAGAGCTGATACTTGGAAAATAGAACATTTTTATTACTATGAAGGAATACTTTTTAGTATCAAGTGTAGTAGTGCCGTTTTGTATATAAAAGAAAGTGTCATCATGAATATTGGAGGGGAAACAAGTTTTGCATTTATTTCACGAAGATACTTATTGCAGCAGTGAAACTTTTTTATCGAAACCTCCCAGTCAAACTAGATGTGTTTATAGTTTGCTACTTTCTCTGTTACTATTCATTATGCAGCTAGAATAAAATGAAGAATGCCATTGCTATTTAGCCTTGTACACTGTAAAAAAAACGTCATGAAACTCTCTCTGCACTTAAATTAAAAGAGAACCACCAATAAACCAGAATCCAAGCTCATTATAGAGCACATTCTCAAATCGTTAGAATCTAATACGTTTTCCTTGCCATTGCGCCTAAGTGACCACATTTATGCAACTTTTTTTCAAAAGTTAATCTACTTTTTTCGAGGAAGAAGAGACCAACAATCAACTCAACGCCTGCCAGACAACTGTACATTGAGTGCGATACCAGCTGGAGAAAATCCAACCAATTTATAACATATTGACTGTGCACGTCTATAGGAAGTTTTTATGTTACGCTATCAAAGTTGCTGCAGCCTTAGATGCTTCCATCACTTAAATCAATGAGATGAAATAGGAAAAGCTGCCGGATGAAAAGTTCTTTTTAGATTTTATAAGCGACGGATCACAGACTTTTTGTGGTATGCCTGCGTAGATTTATGCGTGTTTATATAATGTAAAACTAACATTGGTTTTCTTTTCATAGAAGAAGAAAAAAACTAAAACTGGTTTTTGTGGTTGTGTGGCTGTGATTGTATAATATTGGGACATGGTCGTGATGGTTACTAGTGCGAAAAGACACACTGATGGAGAAAGTGTTAGGAAAACTCAATAAAATAAATGTGTTCATTCATTTCCCCCTATATCATCATCACAGCTTTGAAGGATAATGTACGAGCGGCGAAAGCTAAAACCATAGAAGAACTTCAAATGTATCGTTCCAAAGCACTGGTTTTTCTTTTTTTTTCTAATATTCCGGATTGTATGGTGTAAGCATTTTCCTGTCATACAATGTTCATATATATCACTCAAAGCGGTTTGCGGATTATGCGGTTGCCTACTGACATAATTTGAATACTTTTAATTGTACTAATTTGATTGATCTTAACTTATCCTTTTAAGAAAATCCAAAATTAAATTAACTCCAAATAGTTGTAAATCGACAGATTAAATATCTCTGTATGGAAAAATAGATATTAAAGTGATTAAGTTGTTGTTTGTATGTCCCATTTTAATGAGTGCAAGAATTCTGAATTGATACTGGCTGCATTGAGTTAGTCAAAGGAAATCGATGATGCTATATTTCTCTACTCACCGAGAACCTTGCTTAACAGTATGCTCAAACATTGATGTTGTAAGCTTCGAAAAACGGAATCTTGTTTTTTTAGTATTACTATATTGGATAACTATAAACTATGACCTTGTTTTAGATGCGAAAAACATAGCGACAGAAACTGCAGATGGAACAAACGATGCTGTAGGGCGAATCCTTGTTAATCGTGCAATTTCAACACGGCGAACATGTGTAGTAGTGAGGAATAAAGTCAACAGTATCTGCTTTCACTCAAGCGTACGAGTTCATGTTAGCATTTTGGAATTGAAAGTCATCCATCAGTAACGAAATATGCATATAATATACACCCATTTGCACCTGTGAAGCTTTTGATGAATTGAAGGAAAACAGGTATTTGGGCAAGCTAACAACATTGCGTACAGAAGCAGAACTTTGTACATAGTTAGGGACGAGAAACGATGTTATATTATAGTACCTAACATTGTTAGAAATTGTTAGTTACTGTACACGGTTGTTTTATCACTTTGCGTTGTAAGCTAGTTCCTTT
>JAAXOA010001218.1:0-16896 GCA_036561885.1 Salina celebensis
ACCAACTCTTGTCGTTTTTCGGCTATGACCAACTCTTGTCGTTTTTCGGCTATGACCAACTCTTGTCGTTTTTCGGCTATGACCAACTCTTGTCGTTTTTCGGCTATGACCAACTCTTGTAGTTTTTCGGCTATTACCAACTCTAGTCGTTTTTCGGCTATGACCAACTCTTGTCGTTTTCGGCTATGACCAACTCTTGTCGTTTTCGGCAATGACCAATAAGTGTGACCAACTGCGCTAACAAACACCGGTAACTGCGTTACTACATGTAAACTGTCGGTTAGCACGCTATCAGTTCTAACGTTGAACTTCTTTGCAATCACGAAAGTAGCCCGTAACCCAATGCAAAAATGTCCTGTGACTAAGCAGTGTCCATGACCAAATCTAGTCAATAACGAAAATTGCCGTCACCAACTGTCGTCAAAGAAGAAAAATGGCCCGTGACCAACAATAGTAAAAACGCGAAATTGGCCCGTGACCAACTGTAGCCAAAAGCAAAAATGCCTGTGACCAACTGTAAAAAAACAAAAATGGCTCGTGACCAACTGTAGCCGAAAAACGAAAAATGCCTGTGACCAACTGTAAAAAAAAATGGCTCGTGACCAACTGTAGCCGAAAAATGAAAACCGCCTGTGACCAACTGTAAAAAGCGAAATTGGCTCGTGACCAACTGTAGCCGACAAACGAAAAATGTCTGTGACGAACTGTAAAAAACAAAAATGGCTCGTGACCAACTGTAGCCGGAAAACGAAAAATGCCTGTGACCAACTGTAAAAAACAAAAATGGCTCGTGACCAACTGTAGCCGGAAAACGAAAAATGCCTGTGACCAACTGTAAAAACAAAAATGGCTCGTGACCAACTGTAGCCGACAAACGAAAAATGCCTGTGACCAACTGTAAAAAAACAAAAATGGCTCGTGACCAACTGTAGCCGGAAAACGAAAAATGCATGTGACCAACTGTTACAAGCAAAAATGGCGCGTGACCAACTGTAGCCGAAAAACGAAAAATGTCTGTGACCAACTGTAAAAAACAAAAATGACTCGTGACCAACTGTAGCCGAAAAACGAAAAATGGCTGTCACCAATTGCAATCAAAAAACAAAAATGGCCCGTTGACCAACTGTAAAACAAAAAACGAAAATGACCCGTGACCAACTGTAGCCTCCATGACCAAATTTTTTAAAAAAATCGGTATGACGAATTTTCCAAGCCCCGATGACCAAGTAACCGGGTTACCAGGATACGTAAGTTTTCGAATGTCCGTGTTACACATTGAAAGGAGTTCCGCTAATGACTGGATTATGTTTGGGCTGACAGTGTCAATCCTGCCCCTGCAGGTTTCAACTTTCGAGAAACTGACTTAATCTGACTCATCTGACACTATTGGAAATATTATGCAAACTCCAGTTGAATGAAAAATGTTTGAGGTGTAACGCTATCCTTCTGGGAGGTGCCCGTCAGGCCCTACTTTTTTCATGTAATTTTATATGGCGCGTGACATATCATTCAAAAAGGATCCTGCTACTGCGAGTCATTAACGTTTGTTTTGTTGTTGAAGATACCACTTATGACGACGACGACGGGACGTGTACAGATGGGCGGGAACGCGACGTGGAAGTAATGAAGTAACCCAACAGTACAGTACTGCAAGAGTTCAGGAATGCCCTTTTCTAAAAGGGGGTCGGAACTTGAGAGCATCGGTCGTTTCTATATAAATCCATAGGTATGGTATGAACTTGCTTTATGTATACAAGCTTTATTTGTTAAATCTTCATGCGACCGATTTCCCAGATTTGCCTAATGAGTATTCGAAATCATCGTTTTTAGCTAATTTTTTTCACACAAGCGCAGTGGTGCTCTGGCGTCACGTAGTTTCGATAATAGTTAATTTATGATCATAATATGACAATTAGGTTTTAAATGAGCCCATGAGGAATATTGGACCGGAAAGGAGGTTTCATGTGAAGAGAAAATTGTTTTTTTTTTTGTTGGTTACGACTGCAATTGGAAATTGTACACGTGTCAATGATGAGACATTACGGGCTGGGCTTTATGTAAAAAATTCTATCACATATTCAAAAGATTTTATGATGGAGTAGTGCACACATACGTTATTAAGGAGCGATAGCTGCTATATAAGATCGTCGAAATTGTCTGTCTGTCCGCCATTCTGTCTGTCTGTGATCACGATATCTCATGATCGCTTTATCGGTTCAAGCTGATTTTTTGCGTACAAGCTTCAGGGAACCCTTGAATGATGTAGTGTCAATTTCAGGTACACACGTTTAACCGTTCCCGAGTGAATGGGTTGAGTTTCGGTTTTAGGGCAGATGCCTTTCGCAGGTTCGAAGGTTCACAGTTCCAAAGGTTCGCACGTTCACAGGTTCGCTCTTCGATAAACATTCGTTGCTTTAACGTTCAGACTATCGCTCCTTATGGGAATCCTGCTTCAGCGTTTTATTTTGGATGGAAAACCGTATCACGTATGAGCATATATAATAAATATATAACCTATTGACTATCAACCACTACCTACTTGTAGTTGCTTTAGAAACCACACAGGTCTAGGTTGATGTAAATTATGTGCGGCGTGAGTTCCAACCCACAAGGTAGCAATGTAATAAATCGCATTGAAGGATAAAAAGACAACTTAGTTTGCATTACACCAGTTAATCGTCACAGCTTTAATTTACAAGCGATACCAGATTCAGAACAAAACGGTGTTCAGTTTAGATGTGCTAAAATATTTTACTATTCCCAGTCTCAGTTACAAACCTTGATACAGTCAAATCAGATATATAGACCACAGCTATCAAAATGAACCCGGTTAAATATTTGTTCCTAAATTTCACAGTTATTACGGCTTTCCGTATTGAAGTCAATGAAAAACTTCACACTCGGTGTGACATTTTGATGTATCGCCCAACTTACAAAGCCTCAAAATCTTTATCATTTTTGAATCAGGCGCTAACCGATACAATGAAACACAGCTCTAAAGTTCCATTCGTTTTTGTTATTATTGATGAGCATTTGGATATGTACGAAGGAAACTTGGAATTTATCAACATCGCCAATTCCCGGCACTGGGACAATAATACCATGCACTCGTATGTTTCCCGAAAACATACTGCAGGAAATTCACCAATTTGTTCTATTACGATAACAACTGCCTATCATATGCTGACAGGACTACCTGGTTTAATCGTAGAGGAAGATCAATACTCCCAATATTGGGGCTCTTGGCTTCGTCGAAGTGTCCAAAGTGCTATTGGGTTGCTGAGATTTCCAAATTCTCATCTTTTAATTGGAATTGTCAGTGTGCGTGAGCGTTTGGAGCGGAAATTATTTTTAGACCAGAGAGATACACTATATATGCCACCATTCTTAACATTTATTGTTTTTTTGAACAAATTTGGTGACGTTTTAGCAGTCAGAAGCCCATGTCGTGGTGGTTGTGCAAGTGTAAAACAAATATACCAACGGCATCCCTTATTTGTGGGACATTTCGATGGTTTGATAAAGAGTCTTAAACCCTCTTCAATCAAACCGAAACTTATACTGGAGTATGGTTTGCCAATTAATGGTTGTACATTATCAACCTGCAACCTTTGGTATAGGGCAAGACCTTTTATCGAGCTTGCCGCAACATTTAACTATACACTTAACTTGGGACCGTTGGGGGTGGACAGAAGTGCTACATACGACGCAGTTGTTAAAATAATAATGCCAACTAACTACTATGTGTCTTCGCCAACTTTTGTTTTGTCAGGGGACTTTGCGAATATGCATGTTAGGGGGTCGGTACCGGTATACTGTTCAGGAAAGCACAAAGTTGAATCTATTAACATATTGGTGGTGCCCTTGCAAAGTTTAGATCAGCAAACTTGGTTGATCCTTGCCTTTTGCCTGATTTGCGTGTATCACTATACTAGAATGACATAGGGCTGTAACTCGAAGGTGGAAAGTTTGTTTGAAATGATTGAGATGCTTTTGCAAAAAACTGTACGCAAACAAGACTTTTGTCGTCACGGACTGTTGCTGGGTTATTTTTTTATTGAGTTTTTCTATCTTACGCGAACAACTGAGTCAATCATCGCTCCACAACGTGTACGAGCACCAGAAACAGTTCTAGAACTTTTTCAGACAGGCCACAAATGGTTTCAGGGGACGTGGACGAATGTATTTAGCCGGAACTTCATTGTTAATTACAAAAACGACTTGGAGAAAATGATGCTTCCAGAGTTGCAAAAAGAAGGATATAGAGGAAATCAGTCGGACCTCAAAAGATTCTGGTTCAAAGACATATGGGAAAGTGACTACAACTCAACTACAGAGTATGAAAGGGCTGTACAATTTGTGCAACAAAACATAGATGTGGTTTATCTCAATAATGCAATTTCGACTAGTCGTTTTAAACCAAATTTGGAACCGCGTAGACTTAAGTTTAAAGGAAGAGACGAAACAAGTGGTTGTTACATTGTGAAGAAAGTATATGGAAAACAGGTACTATTTTTCTACGTATATTCTCCGTATCGCTCAATACTTACACCCGCTTTAGACAGAATTTGGCATGATAGCGGAATTGGATTGTTTCTGCATAACAAGGAAAAACTTTTTTTGCGGAAGAGGTATGCTCGTCCACCAGCAACTAGCGTAATTGCAAAAATTTCCTTAAAAGATTCCCGGACTATTGCAATTTTTGGGTTGTTAAGTATTGGGTTGGCTGTTTCCAGTATATCCGTCGCTGTGGAAAACAGTGACAAATTTGTGTACTTGTATCATGTATATATTCTAAATGGAATTTTGCCTCGTATATATGCTTTGCTTCACCGAATAATAGCTTGTTTGCGAAAGGTCAAATGTCTTAGAAACAGGGGGAATCAAATTGTACATGGGAAGTCAAATACCCCTGAGGTAAGTAATGAACAGTAATGGCAAAACGATTACCGGTATTGGTCGTGACTGACGACAACATAGATATTGTTGGAAAATGTTAGATTACCCCTTTCCTTTCACTAGTTTTAGTACGTAAGTTTGAACGGTGAACGGCACAGTGAGACGAAATGTTGGAAAATGTTAGATTACCCCTTTACTTTCACTAGTTTTAGTACGTAAGTTTGAACGGTGAACGGCACAGTGAGACGAGCCGTCTCTGTGATGTTCTCTCGTTGTTATTGTTATCTTGGTCTTGAGAATAGATAGTGAGAAAGACATTGTAATAAGTCTGTTTTCTAATTAAGTTAATTAGCCTGGTTGGTTATAGTTTTAGACTATTGTAAAGCCAATATTGAAGGAATATTAAATACGTTAAAAAGACAATTGATAGTTCACTGGAGAAGTTATTTTATAGATAAGTGGAACACTGATTAGGTCATCACCGGATTCTGTGAAACAAACCTGAATCTTCTGAAAAGATACTGTTGATGTTGTGCTTATCAGGGACCTTAAAGTTACTGCATTACCAACAGATATAATATTTGTATGATTTAAGTAGGCTATTTATCCACGTGTTAACATAATTTTGGTTACTGCATGTAATGATTTTTTAAAGGATTTGCTTACATGTGCAATTGTCATATAACTTATAACATGATACTAAAATACATAAAATAATCTAAACAAAACATTATTGTACAATGACTATTTTTATGTTTCTTTTTGTTTTCTCATTGAACATTTGAAATCTTTGTCGCGCTTCTTTATGCTTGTCAGGCGTTATTCTGATTTAAGCATAATTTAAAGACGAGTCATGACAAGGAAGATTAAAAGATTTTAATTACAATGGAACTACTTGTGAATATCTACAGGATCACGTTTTAAAGCTCATCCGGTCTGTCGATTCGCATTAAGTCTATTTAATATTGCCCCAGTAATGTTCAGTGCACTTGAATTCGTGACAATCACGTTATTAAATTAGGCTGGTGCACCCAAGATTGAGAAAAAAATCCTGAATATCTCGGTGACAGCTCATCATCCCATCGATATGAAATTTATTTGGTCATGTGCCGCTCCTTTATTCGTCAGCGACTTTGATATAAAATTTATTCTAATGTTAATAATGGACAAAAACATTATCTTATACTGTGAATATTTCAGAAAGCTTTATTTGTTATTCCAGTTTTTATTTGCATTCAACAAAGAAAGCTCTTACGCTACGAAGACACCTTTGTTTACCTTCATGTACTCTACTATGTTCAAAATATACTTCAGTATCGTATGACGCTTCCGCTTAAACTTGTTTAGGAAAGGTACCCCAACTCGACGCTTATTCCCCTAACCGTATATCCCAAGGTCCACTATCCATGTTAATGCCACGAATCTCGCAAATCTATAAATAACTGTAATGATAGACATAAACGACACTACTTCTTTAGGATTAGGATGGAACTCACTGGACATTAAAAACCGAGTTTCTATAATGGAACACCGCTCTTGTTTCAATTAATTGTGTTTTTCTTTCCCTTCTTGTTGTTGTTTAAACCAATGACTTTCCAATCCAAGGGCACACCATCTGCTTAAAATGGGATGTACCATTTTTCCAAAATAGTTTGCACTTGTCCTCAATGAAAATAGAATCTGGGTAAATACGAAATCGAACTGACCCACTAAAGTGGCGATCAATGAGAAGCTGAAATAATTTTATTTCTGTATTAAATACAAATGAATAATTCAAGTGGAAATGTGTGCGTGCATTGGACGACAGTGTGCTCAAATTTTCGTTATATATCCTTAAGCGTACAGCACTAACAATTAGAAGGTAGTCGACCTACTCACATTTTATAGGATCGTGTAGAGTACGGAACATTTAGTAGACAATTACCAACTACTGAATCTTCCATTTTGTCTTGGCAGTTTTAATTAATCTTATAACAACATTTTTCTTGAAGACGAGTTCACCCAAACCAGCAATAAAGTTTACGGCTACCGAAAAACCAATTGCAAAACCCATACATAAAACGTCCCACAATTTCATAATGTTCTCAAGTGTCCCAAATATCATTGAGGTACCTAACCCAATACTTAGCAAACCAAAAATTGCCACAGTCCGAACATCGATTAGCTGAATTTTTGCAGGTTTTACACTAGCTTGACGCTGAGCAGTGCTGTAAAATCTTTTTTTTGTGTTGTAAAAGTAAATTCGTATCGCGCTTTGCTGCAATATTCGTTTAAAAACGGGCATAAGTATATTGCGATAAGGAGAGTATACCAAGTTCCAAACGACGCTTTTCCTGTATACTTTCTTGAGAATGTGGCAACCATCTTTGTCTTTCCTTGAACTTAGTATAACTTTAGCCGCTTCATATTCCGGTTTCAAATAGCCAATGGAACTGGTCGGCACGAGATACGCGAGTTTCTGATGGCTCAAAAGTCTCCGCTGTGCACATTTGAATTGAGAAAACGACTCGTAATCTTCTTCAAAAATATCCTTAACCCAGAATCGTTTCAACTCAAAATGGTTTCCCGGAAATCCTTCTTTTATCAACTCAGGAAGCAAACGTTTCTCCAGCCGTCCTTTGTAGTCAGCAACCCAGTGACGGCTAAACATTTTTCTCCATGTTCCTTGATACCATTTGTGACCCGTCTGAAACAGTTCCAACATATTTTCCGGGGCATGTATTCCACGCGGGACTATAATAGACTCTGTGGTCCCAGTTAGATAGAGGAACTCTATGAAAAAGCATCCAATCAAGAGGCTAATTCGACACCAGTCCCTTTTCCGAATAATCCTTTGAAATAGCATTTCCACAATCTCAAACAACAAGTCCTCCTTCGACTTCTTAACACTTGTCATTCGGAAAAAGTGGTAGACGCAAATTAAAGCGAATACTAGTAAAATCCATGTTCGAACTTCCAAGCTTTGAAAGAGAACTCCCAAAATGTTTATTTTCTCTAAAGTGTGCCTATCTGAGCAGTATATGGGCGTGTAACCAAAAACATCGTGGGGTTGAAATTCACCTGACAACAGAAATGTTGGAGAGGAGTGCCAAAAGTCGCCGGAATCAATGCCTTTGAAAATTGCATCGAATGGAATTTTTGAATTGATTTGCATGTAACCTACAGTAAGACTAAAGTTGAGGACATCAGCAAGTTCTACAAAAGGCAAGACAGAATAACTGTTGCAAAAGGACACGTCGCGGAATTTGATATTGTTCTTGCTACAAAGTTGTTGATCAGTAGGGTAATCAAATATCAATTGTGGAAAAGCTGGTATTGGTTTTAAATTTCGAATGAGGACGTCCAATTGTCCGTAGAATATTGGCTCGCGCTGATACATTTGTTGAGTCAATTTACATCCGGTCACACACAATCTCTTGATTGCTCGTATGCTTCCAGAAGAATCTATAAATACAAAGTAGCTCACGAATGGTGGCGAGAAGTGCGTGTCCCGCAATTCTTCTACGGATTTAACCCTCAAAACACTGAATGAACGTGAAAATCCGAGAATAACATGAGACCCTGATTGGCTCTGCAGGCCAACCCTGCTTTGTAGACTGCGACGAATCCAGGAACCCCAGATTTGAGCGTAATGATCTTCCGCTTGGACAATACCTGGAACTTGTGTCATCATGTGATTAGCAGTGGTAAGCGTGAGAGAACACGGGGCTGATCCTCCTTGAGTGTACTTACGTGAAACATACGCGTGAAGTTTAACATTTGTCCAGTTTCGGGACTTTGCGTGAAATAAGAACTCTTGGTTGACGTTGTTCATATAGAGGTGTTCATCAGTTACAAGAAATAATAAAGCCACTTGAAACTCATAATGTGCAGTTGTAGTTAGCACCGTATTTAAAAGTTCAAGATTTGAGACGTCGTAGGTTGGACGGTATACAATAATTTCACAAAGATTGTAGAGGGTCTTGTTAATTTCAATACGAAATGCGAAGATTACTGCGCAGTTAAGGAGCAAAAGTTTTACCAATTCCATGGTTGTGGCTGGCTACTAAGAAACTTTTGAGAAATGGTATTGTCGACCGAGGAACACGTAAGTGAGTACTCAAAATATTAAAACCTGGTTTTATTAAAGCCATTATGATTGTGAAACATTGTATCTAATTTCGTTAATATCTTGTGTCGTAATTCAATCGGGTACACAGTACATACGTAACGGTTGAAACAATATAGACTGTAACACTGGGCGATTTCAGGATCAAACAGGATCAAATTTTGTTGTTTTAATTTGGAAAGTGAAACAATATTTAGGTAAAACAATGACATATAATATCGTACGTACAAAGTGAACAACTGAAATTTAGAAATTCAGGTAATAATCAAGTAATTCGGGTAGTAAATTTCATCTCAGAGCTTTATTTAAAGGTGGCTGTCAATAGCTGTACATATTATCCATGTTACCGTAAGATCGGCTCGGTTTCTCGAGCTATCGTTGTAAAATTTAAAATATATCGGAACCACCAAAGGCAGACTACAAGTTTCGAACTCTTGTTAGTGGATACAGGTAGACACCAAGGTACTTCAAGTTTAAAATATCTGACTAATACTCCATGAAGAAACTCTTTGGGTAAATACATCACTGTCGGGTAAATATAATACTACATTATAGTACAATTTGCTACAACTGATGTTAGTAATCAGGGATTAGATGTTTGTTTGGGTTTTGATATCCAAATACAATCCTTCTCTTTTCAATAATCTTGTAGTCAATCAATAAGAAAGCACAACGAACACCACAACATTCATAATCGGACATTTAAAGACCATTTAAAGTATTCTAATTAGCTCCTCAATTCTTGATCGGGTTTCCAAAAAAGTAGGCCGATCTTTGGGTTCCTCCGTCCAGCATTTTTTGATCCAAATATCACTAAAGTGAAGATGTAACTATTTTAATTTTGCTTACATAAATAACCCGGCAGGTGCACGTCTGGGTTACTGTACTTACACAGGTTTTGGACAATTTTCAGGTCTACTCAGACGGTAGCCAGTGCAGAGTTGGCAACAAAGCGTCTCACATTCTATTCCAGCGTAGGGTTCGTCGCGACCGAGACTCATAAGCTCCCAAAATAAGATCCCAAATGACCATCTTAAAAATCCAAAAGATATATCATATTAAAAACTGAAATAGCTACGATTTTTGCTACATTTTACTGTTGAAATGAATATGAGCAAAAATATTCTCAATCTCTTTACGACAGTATGTTTATTCACTTACACGTCCGACTCTGACGTTAAAACACCCTCAA
Organism: Salina celebensis; assembly: GCA_036561885.1. Taxonomy (NCBI): domain Eukaryota; kingdom Metazoa; phylum Arthropoda; class Collembola; order Entomobryomorpha; family Paronellidae; genus Salina; species Salina celebensis. Next base: position 10,200 of record JAAXOA010001218.1, read on the forward strand.
CAAGGGTTTCCAGCGATTGTATTTTCAGTGTTTCCATATCAACACAATTTGAAATTTCCGGCTTGCTAAGTTTAAAGAGCATCATATTGGCAACTTTCACGTGTAAATAGTCGCCAACAAATAGAACATTTCCCACTGACAGGTCTCCATGAACAATCTTGTTGTCTTGTAAGTAAGCCTGGCAAACCAAAATGCAAAAGAGAAGGTCTCATCGACTTCTTATCTAATCTTGACATATTCACTTACCATTCCACTTGCAACTTGACGAGCAATCCACAACAAATCTGTTACTTTGGGGGTATAGTCCTCGTCAAAGTGGTTTCTCTTTAAGAAATCCTTTTCCTCTTCCATAGAGTCATCGCTCCAGTAGACTTTCTCCGGATCTAGCTCCCCGCCTGCTGCACATTTCCCAACCTGCTGCAAAAACTCTTGCAAATTTCCCCCAATACAAAAGCTACTCGCGAAAAACAACCCATCCCGAGCTACAAATGTGCCAAAGAGACAGACAACATTGGGGTGAAAGTCAAGCTTCTGAAATGCTTTCACTTCCGAGAAAAACTCTTCTAGCTTAGAGTCGTCAACATCCTCTGTTATTTTCGTCTTTCTCAAGTAAATTTTTTGTTTTGTGTCCTGAGTCATCCAAGCAGATGACTGCCCTCTCTTTCCAACGAAACCTTCCAAAAACTCTTTACGAATTAGGCCTTTGTAAGTCCGGGTTGTATCCGTCTGCTTAATTTTTCGGTTGAAAGTGACCTCCAAAATCGGAATTTCCCAAAGATGTTTGGGGAAACTTTCCTCATACAAAGTATCCGCAATACGCTTCCATAAGCCGGGATCTTCAGCAGCAGACTGTACAATTTAACAATATATAAAATAGTTTAGAAACATTCATATTGGACTCGTACAAAATGTAGAACTACATTATGTACGAACCCAATTTAGTCCCAGGACGAGGGGCTAAGTTTATTAAGTAGGGAAAGCTACTTTATAAAATAGTCGTTGCTGTCTGTCCGCCGTGCTGCGTTCACGAAATTACGGGACTGTGTAAACAGATTTCATTGCAACTTAGCACACGTGTTCGTCTATGAGAAAGAACTCAGGTAACGCATTTTCAAGATTTGATGGAATCATGCAAGTTACTAAATCAAGACTTCATTGTTTCATATTCAATGAATCAATGAACATGATATCGCTTTTGCTACTTCAATATTTCGTGGTGCCACGAACTGCTTCGATTCTACGGATTCAATCCAGTATTTTGCATAAATTTAAGCCCAATTTTGGCCACGTAATGAGACTTACTGCTTCCGGTTGTTGTTGACGAGTACACTTTAAGTGTTTACACTTAGCACAACAAAACGCCGCCATTATGAAAACGAGAAAAAGAACAAATTAAAAAACTACGCCTTGAGGATTGTTTGGCAGAATGCCGTGTTTGTTTCCCAGCTCGAATTAAAAAGTAAATGAGAAAACAAGTTTGCAATTGTAACACCAAAACAAGATGAAATTGATGTTAGATGATCCACGCAGTTTAAATTGGGAATATTTTTCACTTGCCAACGATATTAGCTTGAATTACTAGAACTAGAGCTTTTGTCATTTTATGACATGGGTAAAAGCGCAAATTTGTTGTTTACAGGTCGTTTTCCACTTGACTGAATATTATCCCATTTAAATGATTTCACTTGGGATCCTAATTTGATTATATTTTACATGGAAGTAAAAAAGTCAGTGAAAGTTGCTCACTAACTTAAAGATAATAAAGCAAGTATGTGGCAAATTTGCAAAGTAAACAACGTCTCAGAACGCCCCGGCAAGAGAGCTTTCAGTGTAAGAGACAGATTAAATGTCGAGTTCAAGCTGAGGTTATCAAACTAGTATCTGTCTAAGCCAACTAGCCGTGAGTACCGAAATGACGGTGAGAAATTCTCGGACAGATTTTGCGGCGTCAAAACCGGCTATGGAAGCTGTATGAAAGGTAGACCCCTTTCAATATTATCGGCAATACTTGCAGGGGAAAGTTTCAGCAGGGAAAGTTCGTATCCGCAATATGTTCCTGAAAAAATGTTCACTATGTGTACTTGTTTATAATATGGCTTTCGTGGTGACCGCAGAAAGATCATACATTGTAGCTGCTAGGTAACCTGAACGTCCACTGAATTCTCATCATTGCCTTTCACATCCAAAGATTCCTTGGAGGACTTCTCTTGGTTGATTATTTACAGGAAGTAATAACGAAATTTGATTAAAACTAAGAGTGTGACATATTTATGGGGATTCCTACCAGGTATTGAAAGGTGTCTATGAGTGAAAGTCCAGTCTTCATTCCCACATCGGCTAACTAGGGTCAGTCTCGATGTATTGAAACCAGGTATTTTGAGTGGTAATGGTATATAATCTTGTTTTTAGGCTGTCTCAATTTAAAAAATCCCGCTTGTCCAGTTCAATTAATTAGGATTGCAAAACAAACCGTCGCATACCTTGTGAACCAACTTCCAATCTTTCTGAACTTTCACCTGCTTTCTCCACTAGTAGAAAAAATGTAGTGGATCTGAATGTCGCCTTGGGTTACTTTGTTCATAACAAATTTCCCTTTCAAAACTATGTACAAAATAAGAAGCCTCTTGCCGGGCTTCGGATCTTTCATCAATCTCGGTCTCGCAAAGAACAACAAAATGATTCCAACCGTTTCTTTGGCTGCCAGTCGGTCAAATTCTGACCGTTGTGCTATACGCTATCTCAATCTCCTTCTTTTCTCTTTACTGGTAACCCGCTAGAATCAGCAAACTCTTTGTCTATCTCATTTTTAGTTGGCACGAAGCTACTCCAGAAGGACATGAAAGATCCCTTCGAAAATCTTCTCTACAACAAAACATATAATTGCACGATACCTAATTTCCGTACTGACAGTGTAATTATTTCAAAATCAGAGACTTTTTCAGTCAGGAACTCTAAAAAATACTTATTAATTACTTAAGACTCTGCTATAATTGGTATGAAATACTCTTTACAGAACTTTACATTTAGGAATACGCGAGATGACTATACCATCTAAATCAGGATGTGTTTCTGATTCCATTCCAAAAGTATTCATTAGAAAAAAAGAAATATTTTGTAAAAGTTTATGTTTCCAGCTTCAGTATGTTGCTACCTTTTGAGGACAGTTTTCAGTGTGGTATATATGATACCGCTGATGCACATAGGCATGGCCGACTTAAAAACTCAATTTAAAAATCTCATTCTTCATCATTTTGTTTTATTTCGTCAAAATATAATGTCAAAATTCACGCAAGGTTTTAGCATTTACAACACTGTCACTTTACTCCTGTCCACTGGGAACAGGTTGTGGGTGATTATATCCATGACCCACCGGAAACTCGGGTTCTCCAGTCGTCGCATTCCACCGGATCTGCTCAATCATTGGTGTAATGCCCATATAATTCTCTACTTCGGAGGTGGCATGATAAACCATCCATGTTTCCGTACCATCCGGGCTGTCCGTAAAAGATGCAGTTTGCACATGGAAAACATTTTCTGCCCGGTTCGCCCCAAACACAGGACCTTGTGGTGGTTTCCAGTTAGTGACATTCAAAGGATCTTGACCTTCACCAATGCTAATATAGCTTAAGCTGGAATATTTGTCAGGAATGCGGGCTGAATATACCACATAATTCACGCCTTTATTATATACGACGGTGGGCTTACTAATGGTACACCCTCCCTCCCCACTAACTGAACACTCCCAATCTTCACTCCCTTCCCGTATTACAGCTCCCGGCAGGATTACCTCCATAGGACTCTTCATTTTGAATATTCCAAGGTTAAACACTTGATCAAATACGCTGCGTACTTCAGTTCCAATCCAGTAAAACTCTCCATTAGTGTTCCATTAAAGTTCCACCAAGTTGAAGTTTTTCAGGGTCGGCCTGAAACAGCGGCTGTGGAGGGCTCCAGGATCCCATCGGATTGTTCGCGTCGTCTGCCTTCATGACGTACATTCGCCAAGGGCCCAAGTCGAAGTGAAATCGATTGTAGTATAAGTAAAGTGAGCCGTTTACTTTTAGCATGACAGGGCTGAATAGGGCGTCGCCAGATGATGGCGCCTTTATTAGAATCGTTCTGGTTGCATTATTAAAGTCAGTTAGGAGGGGACTTTGTCGGATGATTATGTGTGAAGGAGTGTCGGAATTAAGTCCGCTGTTATTTACACCAATCAAATAGTAGTAGTCTCCAGAATGGTAAATTGTGTCTTGGTCAAATACAGGAATACCATCTTCGTCTGTAAGGGGGTCCAGAATAGGATTCGAGAAGACGGGGTCACTCAAGGTTGAACTTAGGACACCGGTGAACACGGCTAGTACTACGGCGTAATTCATGGTTAATGGTTAGTATATGGTATGAGGACAAGGCAGGATTGTTACTATTTTGGGCTATAGCGACTAAATCAGTTTGGGTTCAAATGATTCTTCCATCGTCGGGTATTACAAAAATTGTTCTTATCTGACAGGAACAAGTAGGTTTGATAAACCAGTGACAATTTGGACAAGTCTTAATTTCACTTATCAAATGTCACTTGTCTATTTCATTTGACGATGAAATCGTTTTTTCACAAGTTTATATTTGCTTGTATTCATCCCTAAATGAATGTTGTCTGGACCTTTGGCCATGAAACATGAGGTGCTCACTTGGAAATTTAAAGCTATGACCTCTAGGTGATATTTTTCAGTAGACGTATACAATGGTAAACGTATATTGCCAGTTTTTTGTGACGGTATTTTTTCCTCTTCTTCGGAACAAACTTTCGAGAGCGTCGAGGGGGCTTGACCCCCGTGTGCTTCCTGAAGGGCCTTGTCAACTCGGCCTTCCGGGTAAACCGCCATTTGCAACCCGGTCACTCACATGAGAACGGTTTTTCTCCGGTGTGCTGGCGGCGGTGGACCTTTTAGGGGGACATCTTATTAAAGAGCTGAGTACAGCCTGGAAACTCAGAGGAAATGGTTGGGGGATGGAGGGAGTTTCTTTGAGAGGACTCCCAGCCTCGGAAATAATTGAGCTTAAGCTTATCACTGAACTTATTGTTGGAACATTCAAAGGTGGAGGCATCGGAAATATCCACATTTACTTCAGAGGCGGCTGTAGCCGCGGTGGCTGGAACTGGAGGAGGCGCTGGTTTCGGTACTGGCCGAGGGGGTGGTGGAAGAATTCGCCGAGCGGGGTCTGCAATGCTGTCCTCCTCCATTGTTGCCTCCAAAAATGATTAAGGTAATTCGTAATTAGCCTCCGGAACCAATTCGAGGGTCTTCCTCCTCATTTATACTGGTGTCATAGTTGGCAGCCTCAGAATAACCTGATTAATTAATAAAACTCTCATTACAAAAATCCAGTCTTTGAATTTTAAATGCAATCGAGATTGTTTTTACAACAGCCATGACTCTCTTCGGTGTCATCACGGAGGAACTCGTCTTCCTCATCACCTTGTGGAGGCAATGTTTCCTCCACGGTTTCAGTCTCATCTAACAAAGCAGAATTGATATGTAAAAAGTGTACGGTTAGCTAATTAAGTGTTGGTTGTTAGTCAAATGTACTTACCGTGTAGAAAAAGTCATCCAGGAGGTACTCCTCCTCATTCTATTTCATCGTTGGTTATGGTGGTGGCATCTCCTCCAGTGAGTCGTCATCCAGCCTGGAGCCATCGTCGAACGGAGAAAAGAACGATGAGTAGTGGTTACTGTCTAACAAGTCACCCTCCCTATAAGGATCCCACGTAGATCCATAATGTCTAAATCAGGGCATAAATGTCCAATGGTCTATCACTTGGTGATCAAAAGGTGGACAATATAAAAAGTTGACAAATTTCATGTCAAAATGGGAAAGAAATGCGAAAATATCTTTTAATGTAGTCATTTAGGTGAGTTTAAAAAGTACTGCGCGATGAGATACGCAGTTTTCAAGTACTCTAATTTTTGGTTTTATACCATCACTGCATCCGATTTCGATTCAGAGTGTGCATTTGGGATATACGGACATATTTGACCGTTTTGGGCACTTCAAGTCCAAAATGAAAAAGTACCGGACACATTGATACTCTATTATAGATCTACAATGCGATCTAGACTCTAAATAAAAAGTAAAATGAGTACCAAATTAGTTACGATCAACGCCCACGAATACTTAATTATGGTTTTATTAATATTGCTTGATTACAAATAAAATTCCTTGTCAGCTGCTCCTCCTTTATGTTAAACTCCACTTCCCCTCCTCCAACTCCTCCTTACACTGCCCACCAGATTCCCCTTGGTCGCAAGAAACTAACTAGACACCTCCCAAATCTTCTCATAAACCTCACATTCACGATAAAATCCTTTAAAGTTAGACTCCGAAGGACTTTCTCGACCAAAACTCCCTCCAAAGTGTCATTCGGACACTCGCAAACAATTTTTAAACCCGGATCAATTCCATGGGCCAAACACACAAAACTAATCGCTTTTAATGAATATTTTGCTAACTATTCACGTCTTGGACACCAAAACTCTTAAAAAATTACAATGGCGAAAAAAGGAACACTTCAAGAATGATTAGAAATTCACAAGATTTATTTACACGGTTTCTTTTACAAGATTGAATTTAAAAAATCACTGGGTGTCACAACGTGGTCATTGTAGTCAACCCCAACAACCCCACTTCCCCCGGGGACTTC
>JAAXOA010001219.1:0-16893 GCA_036561885.1 Salina celebensis
AGTTGCTGTAGGATTTGATTAAACTATAAACTTGATGAATAATCCCTGATAAACGGCTAAATCGTGATTTAGTGTACTTTGGAACAGTTTTACGTGAGATTTTTAATGAACACTCTTGGCTAAAGGACATCATTGTTTTGAAATCGTAAGAGAAGCAAGTTGTGCCAACGGAGAGTTATTGTTTCAACTCGCATGAGTTTTGTCATTTGTTTACTTCATACTTCAAAGAATGCATCATAGTGAAAGAGCAAGAACCCCGAAGTATCTTCAGTCCTGGAGTTGTGTCACAAAAGAAGCGGAAGTAAGATAAACCGGGAAATAGTATAGAATTACAATATAAATGAATATAATTAATAAAGTTGTGTGTGTTTATGAAGTGCGTTCCGTTTCCTAGTGATAAGAAACACAATCGGTAGTGACAGAGCGGAATGAAATTTTGGTTGAATAACCTAATTCAGGGGTGGAAAATTTCCAGAACTTGGTTTTGTTTCTATGAAGATTAAGCCTTAGCAGCGATTACGCATTAGTTTTCAAAAGAGTTTCCATCATTGCTTGTTTTCATACTGCTCGTAATGTTACCGAATAAAAGGCTATTTTAACTAAAACCTGATCTCCAGCTTATAACGTCTTTCTTTTGTTTAGTCCGACTTGTTTTTGTTTTCCTGCTGTAATAGCGAATACGTGTACTTGAGGGAAACAATAGTTTACCACGATTATATCACTATTTTCTTAATGTCCCACTCAATCTTTCCTGGCTCTTTTATCGTCTTGAAAAACACGTCGGAAGGTAGGAGAGAGGAGCTCTTGCTCTCATGCAAATGCACATTTGTAATCCTGTGCTAATCCGTTGTTTTCACAGTCTCTTGACAAAACTTGCATTTTCACCAACCACTCTTTTTACTCTTTCTCTCCGCGTTCTAAAAACTTTTTCCAGGGAAAACTCTGTAAAAAGGAAACAGCTGCTGGACAAGCGGTTTACTTTCACCAAAAACCTAAGAACACTACATGTTTTTTTTGGTGTTGGTATTACATAATTGTAGATCCCTAAAGGAAAGTTTTCATGACAACTTTTCATCCGTCACATACATGTCCTTAAAAAAAGTAAAGTAGAAATATTGTCAACCTTTTTTTTGTTTCTCTGTCGTGTGCGGACCAAGTGATTAATCTCATGTCAAATAAAAAGCGAAACAAAATGTTTGAACAATTGCACTCAGCGAAACTAGTCGACTCCCGTTTTTATTTCTTAAAAATCGACCGACTGTGGGCTTCAACTGGCTAAGTGATATTCTTTTCACGTTCCCAACTTTATTTCGTGATGGTAGTGGGCAAACTATATAATATTTTTTTCGGGTGCATATGTCATCGTTGTCGAAGAAATGAGTTTAAATGGTAAAATTACCAGAGAAAAGATCACGTTTTTCCTGTATATTTTCTCGCACGAGAGAGAAGAAAAGGAGGGCAACTATTATTATTAGAGACACCGAGTCTTGGTTAAGAGAAGAGCTTAAAGTGCATGAAGTGAATTAAATTAGCTACTCTCTTACGGTTTCCTTCTTTCACACTTAGTTTCCTCTTTCCCTGGCTCTCTATTATTATTAATATTACAAGGGAAATGGTAGATAAACTTGGTCTCCATTTCCGTCGGTTGACACTAAAACACATATCATACGATAACTGGAGCCGTTACAATAATTTTCTATTTACTGTTTCCATAGACACACAGTTTTCGTGGAAGCCAGCACACAGCGTATTTTTCTTGTCAGCTTGCAATCAAGAGACTTAGGAGAAAGTAGGAAAAAAACCAAACTAGAAAAAGAAAACCAAGTGTTGCTTGAATAGGTTTCAAGAGAAAACAGAGAAAAACCCGGAAGATTTTTTTTCGCGTGTCTGAACTCACCCGGGAAACTAATGAGGGTTTTGTTTTTTAAAAAGAAAATGGGAGAAAGTGCGTACAAGTTGTGGATGGCCAGCCAGGTACAGCTTTGAAAAATGACCGGTTTTTTTGTTTGGTAGCAAGTTTCTTTGTTTTATCGGTGAAAGCAAAAAGAGCAATGGGTAATCTTATAAAAAGCTTTGGAAACAAAAAAAAAAGAAAGTGGCGTTCAGCAAGATTGGGGGTATGAAATTCCCGTACTCAGTAGAATTTTCGTTTGTTTCGCTATTGCGGAAATCAAATTGATGGACTTTCTCTCCAGCCAAGCAAGCTGTTCTGTTGCTCCTTCATGTAGGAATTGACAAGCACGCAAGGGAACGAAAATTCTGAAGTTGCTACCTCAACAGCTTAGCCCTCATTATCCCTCTATTACACGACTAGGGTTGTTGTTATGATACTCTAAATGTAGGTATAGAGCTCTTATACGACATGGCTATCGACCAAGAATCATGTATCGTAGGAAACTTTATAGCAGACATTTCAACGACAAAACGGAAACAGGCGCGGTTTTAAGATTGTAATCTTGCCACTTTTTCTTACAGCATGGTGGCAGCAGATATTTGACAAGTCGTTTTACAAACTATCTTGGAAAAGTTTAACTATTAACCTGATCGCCAGTTTGTACCGCTTTAATGTGTTTGCTAACTTTTACCGTTTAAAGCGTCTTTTATAATTTCTCTTGTATATTTTTAGGCCCTGTATCACCACAACTGTCAGGGAGACAAATGAAACGAGCGGATTAGTTTTCCAGCGTTCTGCCCGACTTTCGCTCTAGCAACTCGTTCATGACTGATGCGTAAAACTTTCTCTGGTGACTAGCAAGTGAGAGAGAGAGATGGTATCGGTTCTAAGCTCAAGCCATATATTATTTTAACTGTGACAGACAAACAAAGCGAGAGAGAGACACTGTGCAAGTGAAAGTGTAACTTCATTAATGTCAATGTGTTTTTCGGGAATCAAGTTATAATAGAGTTTTAAGCAGTCAAGTGAAAATCACGGAGAAAGTGAGAGTGTATTATTTTGAGTTACTCAGGTGGAAATAATTTTAGATTTTCAGAGTGAATTATTAAACTCGCAAGAGAGACGAAGAGGAAAACTAGCTCTAATTTTGCAACGAGTCAAATGGAATTGTAATTTGTGTGCAAAGCTAAAGAAGAAATTATGGAAGGACTAGGTAAAATGTGTCAGAGGGACAGTCAGCGTGGTGGTGTGATTAGTGAGCAAAGTGGAAGAACTCGAAGAAAACTCGGGATTGTCGGTCTTCTCCTGATTTTCGCTGCGGTGGGGGAGTCCCATGTGAGAATTAATGAACAAGGTGGATACGAAGATGTTGTTGTGTCGATCAGCAAAGAAGTCCCACCGATTGCGTGTCAACAACTCATCCAAAATATTCAGGATTTGTTGAATACCCAAATTTTATTTATTTCTTTTACTCCTGCTATCAATACAGAATACGGATACTCGGCTAGCTCAAATCGGGATAGGTACCCAGGACATGGATTATTGACAACTAGAAATTATAGTTATTAGGGAGCATGTCAACACACCATAATTTCTATAACTTTGTGGCTTTCTTGCACGGAGGGTTTTGTTGGGAGGGGTTCTGGAAAAAGGAGGCAACCGTGTCACTATCTTTTGACATGGTAGGCATGCATCTCTTGAAAATCCCAGCGGTCAACAGCATGACGTTCTCATCGTTACACTTTTTACGTGACATGGGTAATATTTATGCGGAGACACGTACATCAAAACTTGTCGAAGAATATAAATATCGAGTTTTTAGAGTTGACTATGCTACTCATCTTTACCAATAGAAAATAGAATGCCAAATGCAAAAATAGTTCAAGGGTTACATTTTCCTGGTTAAATGCACGTTTGGAGTGAATACTTAAAACTACGCTGAAAATGATCGCGGTTTATTCTCTCAGAAATAACGCCCAGCTCAAGTTTCATGCAATGTAGTAGAGTTTCACTTTGGTGTAACATGCTGATAATGATAAATCAAAAACGGATATTATGCAGCTGTAAAATAAATATTGCGTGTGAGAAATATGTGTCATTATACACCCGTTTTTTACCCTAATGTTCTCCTTCATCTAGAAAAAATGAAAGAAATAAACATTATGATTTTTGATTTGATGAGTATGTTGACGTGCAAGACTTTATGCTGTTTTTTTTCCTTCGCAGAATTATATGTTTCAGTAAACAGGCAAATGAAAATTGATCGTGGCTATGTATACAATTTTCCAAGCATGTTTACAAAACAATCATATCATCACGTACACTACTGAAAAAAATACGAAACAGTTTGTGCTGAATCCATTTTACGGACAAAATCTCAGTAGAAAAGAAGCATGCTCCCATGACAGGAGAGCATGACATAGATCTGTTGACACAAAACGCAATCTTTTTTTCTCTTCCTTCAGAAGACTGACATAGCATTCCTTTTCCTGCATCGATTTAGTCATAGCTTGTCAGCAAAAATGAATATCATATTATCGGACTGTTCCATCAAGAAAAAAAGTGAAAAAGGTATAAAAATGATATTTTATTACGGCCATCCAAGATTGGCGATTCGCTAAAAAAGGAATAAAAACGCTGGTGTGACAAGAAACGAATGATGACACGTTGAAGGTAGCAGCACATCTGACCAAAAAAAGATATGGGGATATACCTTTTGGAAAAAAAGGAAAGTGGATAGCGAGCTAGCATATTATGCAATTGAAAGAAACACACGAAATCATGAAAAAAACAGCCCAAGCAAACTTGTTTGTAAACGCTGAAACGTGACTCGCTTATGCCAAGACTGAGATGTAAGAAAAAAAAATCTTTCCTGAGAGTGGTGTGTGTGTGTCTGTTAGAGTCGGCTTGAAATGTCACAGCAGGCATGACTTTGATCATGCATTATTCCTAACTTTATCCACTTGAGTTGAACCATCCCCAGGAACTGGATGATTTTCCCATGTCACGATAGAATACTGTTTGAGCTCATATCAATAAAAAAAATATCGTATCGATACCTCTACCAGAGTATGTTGAAAGACATGTTTAAAAAACCTAGGCACAAAGTTGAAATTGTCTTTTACCAAAATATCTACGCATTGCTTCAAAATCACAGTAGCAAAACTATTTCATATAAAAAAGGAAGTTAATAAAAATATTTAAGTTGACTGGAAATATAGTGTTTTAAAGGAATGCCAGCGAAAATTTTTATATTAGCGAGTAAAGTATATCGATAAAGATATTCAATCCACATGTGTCTTTTTCCCTGTATGAAACAAAACTGTATCTTGTTTCTTGTGTCCGAGAAACTGAAAGTGACAAATGGACAAGGTGTTCTATCCTCATCCCAGTGGAGCATGGAGCGATAATCCACTTGTACGAGCAGCCACTATTTGTCTATCCTTTACCTTCGCCGAATCCAACACCCAACCAAACAGATCTGTTTCGATGTTTCACTTGCGTCACACACGACTAGCACTCTGCTACAATCGCAATAATCACAGATCAGAACGCAACAACCGCAACATAGAAACAAGTGTTTGGCTCAACACTAGCTGAATCCAATCTCCAGGAATCGTGCCTGATTGACAATAATCTGGAAAGCAAATAACAAAAGCTGGAAAGCGAAAAGAGAAAATGTGTGTATAAAAATGTATAGCAATTTCGGATACATGTTTTCTTTTGATGTACTTTTTTCACGCTCCTTCTTAGTCCAACTTGTGTGTGCACTATTGAACAGACAGACAACTCACGGAGTTTGTGTTGAGAGAGAATCTCTCCGAAATAGGATTCACTTCAGACACAAAAATATTTTGCGTTAACTTTTTATCTTACCTTGCCTTATTAATCGAAGAGTTTTTTCTTTTGTGGGAGGTTAAAATTTTGTTCCCCAGTTGTTCTTTCACAGCCATTAATCCTTTTTGGAGGGAGGCATTAGAAAATAGATTAGTTGGATAAATCCCGAACATGACAACAGCCTCACCACCTACATGAAAGGTGGCTATTCAAGAGGTCAACAACATTTTTTGACTTGCGAGAGATTTACGAACAGAGTGTTTGGAAAAGGTTGAGTAAGTGCTGGCTAATGAAAAAAACAGCCAATAAATAAAGATTTGACAAGAGCTGTATAAAAGATGTTTGACTGTTGGAAGGAAAAAATACAAGAATTGTGATTGTCACTCAAAAAATTATTGTGCATCGTCGGCAGGTAGAGTACTTACGTAAAAAAATGAATACAATTCACGATTTTTCGGCATTTTGACGTTTAAAAGTGAAAAGCTGTTTTTCCCACTGTTATGCACAGGAAAGAGCTCGTCGTGAAGTTATGTCTGCTTAACATTATGACGCGACTGACAGTGATAAAAGTTTAGTCAATGGTTCATCAGCGGGTATCAATTTTACCTGGATTGTCTTTTATTAAAGCGAGCACCATAAATTATTTCCTTTAAAGTAGCAGTAAAAATCATAGAAAAGTATTGTTTCACGCGTAACTTTGTGTGTAGGAGTAGAAAGTGTGCATGCAAAACGGAGTTTTTAGTACCTCACAACAAGAAAAAGAGCGTTGCAACGCCTATCGCCCATAAAATATTACCCTGAGTTCATACCCCTTTTTTCCCTACCTGAGCAGTTCCCATCTTGTATTATTGTTTAGATAATATCAAAAAGAATATTTTTGTTGCCAAAACCAGTATTATGATTATGATTATTGCTGTCACATGCTTATATTATTACACCAGACACTTTTTTCTATAAAAACATCCAATTTTGATACCATCATCCATGGAGCTATATCCCATGGAGTTTCTAACGACTCAAACCCAATGATGATGGTTGGTTACACCGAAAATGTTATTTTGGCGAGAAGGAAATCGTAAAACGTGTGTATATCCAAGCAATCTTATACTTTTTTTATGTTCTACTTCTTTCCATGCAAATGATTGCCTACGGTCAACTTTCTCGTCCACTATAAAAAGCGACGGTTTCGTTTTATTTCCAGTTGTGTCGTTGCTGAAAATGTTTGCCAGAAGCTCTCTTCCGTGCCACAACATAGAGTGCCGAAAAAGCAGAAAGTTTGTTGATATAACAACTTTTCGTAGTGATACACATAGTTTGATTGATCCAAAAATGTTTTCGAGGACTTTGCCTTTGCCCAACGTGACCTCTCTCATCAGTTGAAACCGATTTTGTGTGAGAGTCAAACTACTTGGGCAACTCGTTCTGAACATACTTAATAATATTTATAAACATAAATGAGATTCTTTTGAAATAAACGATTTGGAATGCTTGGCTCCAATAGCAGCAACAAACTTAAATAAGAAATGGAACTATACTTACATAAGTATGGAAGCTATGTAAAAGTCTCTCTTTTTTATGAGCAGTAAAAAATGCGACTTAAGGAAATGTTGATGTAATCAGCTCAGTTATCATAGCTCATAAGACATAAAAAATGGAAACATTATGGAAGGATATTAGAGAGAACGAAGAGGAACACTGTTTACCAAAATCATTTTCTTTTTTTGCGTATACATCCATGAATGAGTTTAATATTTGCTTGTGCTAAACATATGCATATATATTTGCATTATTAAACAGTCTGGATGGATGGATGTAGCTTTTCCGTGGAAACGTCGAACATTCGGTTGGCTCGTTTGCGCTGATTATTGCTTTCATGTTATTTAATATTGCACAAAGTTTGCTTTTGTGTGTGTGACATTACTCATGAATGTTTGGTCACAATGGCCGAATAATCAACTAGATTGTTTGCACTTCAATGCTCACCTGAAAAATACTTTATTCATTGAAAACGTGGAAAAATTCAATTGGCAGCACGACAGTTTTTTTATATAACGTTTTCAACATAATGAATGAAAGTTTACGACATATTCTTTGGTTTAAAGAGAAATGCCATGCAGCTTGTCGAAACACTGAGATGAGTAAAAAGTCAAAAGCGCTTGGGAGCCGGTCGGGGGTCGAAAAATATGAAAATATCAAAACAGAAGCGTCACATAGTGCACAGTTGACGGAAAATTAAAAATGTCGCATTGCAGGCGGCAAGCCACACACAGAAGCGCTTGGGAACCGGTCGGGGGTCGAAAAATATGAAAATATCAAAACAGAAGCGTCACATAGTGCACAGTTGACGGAAAATTAAAAATGTCGCATTGCAGGCGGCAAGCCACACACAGGAAATAAAATTGTTTAAAAAATACAGTCGGATAAAATAAAAGCTTGTTTTATTTTCACGTGAACTTTTCATCCAGACAAAAACCACATTATCAACTAGCCTGTCATTTTCAGAAGTTTTATGAATCCACTTGAAGGATGTCTTAGTCTTGAATCAAGATGATACATGGTTTACGCGGAACCCAAGCAATCAGAAAAAAAAGTTGAAATGTAGCTTGACCACGTGAAGGTGGAGTTGCATATAAACTTGTACGATTGCAATTCAAGGTGGAAACCGTTCAGAGCGTGACTGTGTCTGAAAGGCGAATAACTTTTTTATAAATGTAAAAAACCCCACAAAAATGTAAAACGTGCAAGTCAAAACCATGCTGGGTAGAAATTGATGCTGCTTATCAAAAATCGAAAACGCAGGTGGATACCACTATCAACTGCACAAACTGCCAAACAATACCTTGCTTAATTTCTTCTTCTTTCCTACCATTTTTTTGCCTTTTACATTTAGAAATGTAACAAAAAATGTGTCAACGTAGACGATGTCGCTATTACAACATAATCTTGCGTACACTCTCATATAATTAAACTATTGTTTCAACAATTGCACAATTCTGTTTGACCAAAGATTCTAATTTCACCTAAGAAGAAAAAAAAATATGTATAATAGTACGTGCTGTATGGTTTGTTTTTCTATAATCACTTGCTTGCAGCTCAAGAGGAATGCATACTTTATTTCGTGGTTTCCCCTGGAAAAAAGAATGCTGGTGTGATTTGTAGCATGAGTTGCGTGTCTAGCTGAGCCATAACCACATTTTTATATTTCAAGAGCTCATTACTGACTCTCATAATCCTGGATTTTGACCAGGTTTTACACTCCTCTTTGGACAATAATGATGATACCACATCTCCAGTTTTGTGTACATTATGGTACCATGGAGAAAAATATGTGTGGTTTAGACAAGATCATGTCGTCATTTTCATCAAACTTTCATTCACGCGTGTATCAATCATATTCTGCCCTGTACAAAGATCTAAATCAAGCTATGATGCAATTTCATGGTGAATGAAAGCTCAAAATGTATTGATTATTATTTTCGTCCCGTTTTTCCCTCATCGAGTTCCCTTATTAACTCTCATCCTTATTCATCGATTTTGGATCGTAGACCTGCTTGGTCAAGTGTGCTCTAGAATAGAAATGAATCTCAAGTCATCAGCGACATAGTTAATCTCATATGAATTTTTTTCTCCTTAAATCCCACTTACGTTAGTCATCAGTTTCCCCGATTTTTTTGGCAGGAATAAGTCTATTACGTGACACACAAAAAAGGATTCTTTTCGTATGATGTATTGTGCAAGGGAGGATTACGGGGTTTAGATTGTACCTTGTTTTGCTTCAATTTTCTCTAGTAAATGAACGGGATTTTAACAGAGGGATAGAATTCTACTACAAGAGAGAAAAAAAGTTAAGCTTTGGGGCTTCCCTAGCTAAATACTACTTCGATCTGAACAAAATCCTCATATCTGGTTTAACCAGACGTACACGCAAACTTATAATCATACAAAGACTCCAGCATTCTATCAAGTGTAAAGAAAAAAAAAATATTGGAGAGTTATAGGGAAGCATGCTGGACAAAATAAATCCTTAATTTAAACTTTGGAATTAGAGCAAAAACGGCATTCCATGATACACACACAGCTATCATTTTCATGAGGTGAAGAAGAGTCACGCTATATTTGATAAAACGCTGAATTCATGTTGGAAGGTGTTCCATTATATTTCATATCTCGCTTTCCTGTCATTTTCGTTTTATTTTTCCACACTACTGCCTCATAAAAATGAACTTGAAAAGAGTATCATTACGGCCTGTCTCATCTTTAAAACCAACAATGCATCAAAAGTCTGATGAAGAGGTGGCTTCTCTCCCTCCTCGTCTCTAATCTAAAATGTCAACACCATTTGCAGGCGGGCAGGTATCTTTATACAGTATCAGGTTAACTTGTCATCAATTTTCGTGTCGCCTGTTTTTCAATAACATTGTGTCGAGTATCGGATATATAGCCAGGTAAACAGGCATATTTGCATGATGTCTTAAAAGCAAACATTTGTACAACTCCCGTCAGCGTTGAATAACACGCACTCCATCTCTGATGGAATCATTTTCTCGGTGACAATTTAGTCTGGAGCGCTCAATACTAGCTTTACATGTTGAGAGTGGTTTAGTTAGGGGAAAGTTAAAAGGAAACATAAAGTATGACAGTTTATTATGATAGTTGGACATGCACAAAAGCATCATAAACTGCAGGATGGATCTGTATGTATTGTCTATTTTTTTCAGAGTACATTTTCTCTTTTTACCTGAATGCTAAGAGCATGTCGCGTGCAACTTTAGCACGATGTCACGGTCCCATTTCATTAGATTACTCCAGCCCCAGAAGGGAAATGGAAATGAAAATTGTTCGCCACTGGAACAGTATGAAGATGTTAGTCGAAAAAAATGTGCAAGGGAATGACACCTCGTTTTAGTTACGTGTTTGGTGTTCGTGTTTGGGAAAAAGTGAGTCGTTGGAGGAAAAGGGCTTGATGCGTGAGATGTGATGGGAATATGAATAGACTGGCTGGCAAGTGGTGATAATAATAATGTACCGTATTGAACTGTGCAATTCAAGTGAAAAGCAGGTTGTTTATGCTTTCTAAAAACCAATGATAAGCGAACAACCAGGATGGAAACTGAATGGGTTCGTAAAAGGGTAGAATCATCATCGTCAAGGGACGACATTGAAACAAAAGCTTGATGCGGATGATGTTGACAGCTTTAGTTTTTTTTTCGTTTCAGGAACAAATATAAATATAAGCCCATTATACTTAGAGAAAGCTGTTTCCTAAAGAATGCTCTCCTTGTAAGTGCATATCCTATTGTATAAGCAGGCACAGTGCTTATGATGATGCTTAACGGGGTATACTCCCTTCTTCTTTTTTTCTCCTTTTGACTTTTTCGTGCCATTAGTGAAAAGGATGATTTTCCAGAGAAAAGACACATTCAACCAGTTTCCCAGTTCATTCTGCTTTCTCCCTAGGGACATTTTTAACTTGAATACGAACTGCTAATGACAGCGCTAAAAATTCTGTCTCTTGGCAACACTCCATCTCAACCACACTTACGAGTCAACTTCTTTCTTCTCTTGTGCCACGTGGGGTACGACCTAGGGCGCTTAGGCACCTGCTAGCCACACCAAAAAGCTCGATTTTAGTTAATTAAAATGAGGACAAAGCTGTTCGAGTATCGTTCACCTTATTCGAACCCCCCTGTTGCTATCCCAAGTTTATTAGCATTTTACTCGCAAATACCCGAAAGCTCTCACAAATACAAAACAGGCCGGGTGAAAGTAAACCCAAAAAAACACAACGCTCTGTGGTTTCCTATTTTCAGGTTTGAAATTTTACTCCTCGGCAAACACGCTTGTCAATGGGGATTCTGGAGAAAGTAAACACTGTTTTCACTCAGTCCAGCATACTTTTCATTGATGTCGAGAGTGAAAGAGAGTTAGATCTCTCTAGGTTTTTCCCAATCGGTTGTTCTGAAATATTTGGCGTTTAATTTTTTCCCCATGTAATTTCATCTGATGCGGATCGAAAAAAAAAGCCACAAAGAGAAAGAGCCATGTCAAAAAGAAAGTAGATTGACTTAGCTTTATAGGAATAGAGTATTTATAAATAACTTGTTTGTTTTTGTTTCTTCTGACGAAAATCTTAGCTGTTCGCGATTGAACGTTGTTCAAACAGTAAAGCTATAAACCACTTACTAGATTCTATCATGTCGACATACTTTATTCAAAAAGTCAAGTGGAAAGTTTCACATAACCTCGTTAAAAGAGAGTATCATTGACGAGCAACCTGTGAGCGAGCATTCAGCTACAAAAGGGTATAAATTTTTAAGAGCTAAAGATGGGTACTGACAAGTAACCGTCTGGAGTTTGGACGAGGTACCCTCCAAATAAATAAATCAACTTGGAATTTTTAATTTACTACGAGCATTAGCGAAACTTGGTTCGAGCTACAAAAGGGTATAAATTTTTTAAGAGCTAAAGATGGGTACTGACAAGTAACCGTCTGGAGTTTGGACGAGGTACCCTCCAAATAAATAAATCAACTTGGAATTTTTAATTTACTACGAGCACTAGCGAAACTTGGTTCGTTTTGTGAAAAGTTTGAGGAGAAGAAAAAAGTGGCTCGCAAAATTTAATTCTTTCTTCCGTTTCTTTGAAAAAATGTCTACGACTAGGTCGTCACAGAAATGAGTTGATGGTAGAGCTCTCTCCCTCAATTTGCTTGACGAGAGAAAGAAAATGCAAAGTGTTATGACTAGTTTCTAGTTTTACATCTTATTATCCATACACAAGAAGTTGAAGTGGCGTAGGCTTTCAAAAAAGTTCTCGTTTTAGTGTTATGATTATTACATATTATGCAGCTAGGAAAGAACTATCTATTGCCAAATGTATCTGACTGCTACGCTTTTTAACAACAAAATCGAAAAATTGTTATGATTATTGCTATAAAACGTCTGCAACTGTGTTTGTCTGAAAGGAGAAAGAAGAGTACAAGAACCCAGTAAAAAGAACTCTTTTGTAAACCACCGCTGCGATAAACATTACGCGAATGAGTACGTATGCATATCAACGGCATCGTCAGCACTGTGTGTCAGTCTAGTGATAGAACTAGGGCTGGACCCCACCATGGCATGTAAACTTTCAATTCAATCTCAGAATTTTAACGCACTTTTCTCGTTGTCTAGCTATGCTTAAGCAACATTTAGTCCTTTACCAGAAGTATGATATTATGTAGGCAATAGAAACTTATGCTGTATGGCTCTAACTGTAGCAACTTATGAATTTATACATGGTTTGTTATTTCATCTCAAGCATGCAAACCTTTCCCACTACCAAATTTGCTGAATTGAAATTATCGTTATTGTTGTGGAGCCAGGAAAGAAGTGAAAATGGTCGGCTTGATATTTGAATTTTGAATGGAAATTACCAAAAAGATTAGGAACTCTTGGCACTCCAGTCGTTTCTACCTTTTGGACAACATCCCTTTTCAAATAAATTTACGTTCAACTTAACTGTATATATTTACACACCGTCTGCCTCCGTTACAACTTACAACTACAACCCTTTCGACCATCACATTCTTCTTTTATGTTAAGCAATATGCAAAAGAAAGTTAAGAAAAACTTTACACAAAACATTGTCCCGTTCGGCAGTCGCCACTTGTGATCCGGAAACCTGCATATCCATACAAAAACATATGTTTCTTTGAATCTTATTGACTTTAGCTATCTTCTTTTGTGTGATGTGATGCACGTCTCTTTGAAACGATCCCCGAGAAACTATTCCGTCAAAAAAGTATCTCTTTTGCAAATACACAAACTTGTTATTTCCCTCGTCAAAAGCTCTCCACGAAACAAAGCTAAGCTAAACAAAAACTTTTGGCATTCCTCAAAACGAACCACTTACACTTTTAAAGTACTCCACTTCCGCTCACAATCAGTCCTTGCAGAATTGTTTTGATTGAAACGAATAAAAGTAGCTCACTAACCGCATAAGCTAAAAAAAACTTTTGGCATTCCTCAAAACGAACCACTTACACTTTTAAAGTACTCCACTTCCGCTCACAATCAGTCCTTGCAGAATTGTTTTGATTGAAACGAATAAAAGTAGCTCACTAAGCGCAAGTTATACAAGGTCTACACAGTACTAAATAACAAACCGAATGAAAAAGGGGTATTATACACCTTTCAGTGGAATTTGTATTGCAACATCATGAAGTCAAAGAACCTAACAGTTTTACAGCATACGCACTCAATAGAATGCATTTCCATACTTTTCACCCATCATCAAAATTCATACTCAGCGAGGTCATCAGTTCACTTTCCAAAGCACCTGGGTTCTTATTCATCATTCCATTATAATATATTATCCAACGGAAACGAACTAAAATGTCTTAAAAGTTTTAAATTACAGAGAATGAAAATGAGTATAATGACTCTTCTTACATGGATTCTTTTCTGTGAGCTGAAAGGCTTATGAATATGAATGCTTATGCAAATTAAAGTATAATACGAGGAGAGTTGAAAAACTAACTATATAAGTTAGAAACAGGGTAGTGTGCTAAAACTCTAAAGACAAAAGGTTAACTTGCCCGGAATAATTATAGGAGAAAATAAGATTTGTGTGTGCGTCTATTTTATATAAATCTTAGCAGACAAACTCTACGAGGCAAAATAAACAGTAATCTTATAGGTCCAAATGGTCCAAACATTGTAGAATAGCAAAACAAATCATATTGATTAACGTTCTTCTTGCGGTATTGGTTATGCGTGCACTATGGAATTGTTGTTTGTATAGCAAAGAATCTTTCCAATTAACATTGAAATTACAATTTGTTAACGCTCAACCATGAACCAAGAGGAAAGGGTGTAATACCAGTAGCATGATAAATTGCTTCTACTTGGTTCATAAACAGCTTTCAAGTGTGTTTTTGCAGGCTGAAAATATGTCTCTGAAGTCTGAACCGAACCTTTATCACTTTATGTTTTGTTTCTTTTTTGTGCAAGTGAGCATTCGGATTACTTCCAGATTGGAGTAATAACCTTTCGAAGATTTGTCCTAGAGACGTTTTAACAGTTTCTTGAGAAATTTATTACACAGAATGATATTTTTTGTTCGCAAATTTCATTGTGGTTTTGCTGCATTATATACCTACTTCCTACTGGTCTTAGTTTCCAAATCCGCAAAAAACTCATTTGTACTGCAAGTAAAAGTATTCCTTCAAGAGTGCTACAACTACCCGTTTCTGCATCTGCTTCAGGCTCTTTGGCAACAATCCACAATGTGTGTGTTTGTGCAAAAAACGGTGCGAAATGCAGTTTACGTAATTCCTACTAATAGAACTCTAGGCCGGATAATCTAAATTGTGCTTAGGTTGCTACAAAAATGTTGTGCTTTATTGTAATGAACATTCCTTGTTGTGAAGATGATTACATGAAATATTTCGTTTTGCACTAGAACAAAAAATGGCGCAATTATCTTTAGCAACAAGAAGTTCCACAAACGGCTCGGGCTCTCAGCTTGGAGAGTCAAGTAGTGACACTTTTTTTTCTGAGGCAGATACATAAAAGCCGTAGAATGAAAAGGTATGACAAGGGGCGGAGAGTTTTTGAGACTATTTATGATAATTTAAGATACACTTTGTACCACCGCAGAGAGCTCTAGGAAATATTATGAAAGTGTGTCATGAAACTAATGCTGGAGCTGGGACGATATATTTTTTGCAGCAGGATTGCCACTGGGCATAAATGTGAGGCTGTGAAACAATAAAAGGGTGCACACACTGGTATAAAATATTGTTTCCTTTCTGAACGAGCATACATGACTATTTGTGAAAATCTATTGTGTTCAGCGTGTTCCCTTGCCGACGGAATGCATTAGCGAATATATTTCCTACTCAGAAAGGAAAGGGTTATGTTGGAAACGCCATGATATGGGAACTACGCACAAATATTATTTATAAACGCGCTTACAGAATGCATTAGAAATCCCATCTCAGGTTTATTCCGCAAATAACATTTTACAATATTAGACCTAGGTAAATAAGTTGTAATATAGAAAACTATAACTAAGCCAGCACGTGATCGTATACTTGTGGCATGGCAATATCCAAATACTGTTTAAAAGGAATTAGGTTCTTCTTGCGAACAAAAAATCCGCAGACTTTCACAACAATAACTGCTGCTGCGTTCACTTCCTCCCTGGACCTACAAAGTTGCCCATTTTATACAGCAACTAGATTGGTTTTACGGATACAAAAAATTGAGTAAATACAAGTTTACTAAGCAATTTTTTGTTTCGAAATGGAAGCAGTTCTCGAGCTTTTTATTTTTTTGGTTATTATTTATACCTGCCGAGAAACAAACTTTTCATCATTCCACGTACAAACGGGAAACGTGAAAGTATAAATAACGGGAAAGAATGAAAATGGAATTTTGTTCTCAAGAGTCATACATGCATATCCTGTGGATATGAAGAAAAAAAAAACTCTTTCATACATTCCTGCCTAGTTTATTTAGACACTTATGGTTTTTTCTCTCCAGTCATAAAACCGTACATACATTACCTTTTCGCGATATTTTTCTTGGGGCCGTTAAAATAACTAATATTTCATAGACTTTCATCCCGCAGGTTTCTATATTGTTACATCACCTGATTTTATACATTCTAAAAGATGTGGCTTTGGTTCCCCCGCTGGATGCTTTCTTCAGGTCGCTTTCACTCTTGCCCAACAACCAGAGTGTCCTGACACACTCCAGAAAAGAATGAGAGAAATTCAAACACATTCCAGTTATTGCCCAATGTGTCTCCCTATGGAGCCCCGAAATTTGGCAATAGCACGACTGGTGCGCTTAGTCAACTTGAACATTCACAATTGTCTGTCCTCTTGGCCATTTTTATAGTCCCTGTTGCAGTATCACACCCGACTCTCCTGGTCATTTCGAATTTTCAAGTGGGGGCATAAAGAATACCTACCTTGTGTGCTCAAGCCTTTTTTTTCATCGCACCACATGCTTCTTCTAAATGCCTAGTTGCATTAAATTGTCAACAGAGACACTCCTACCAAGCAAACTGGACTGTAATGATGTTGTATGAAAGTTGTTAACGTGGCGGAGATAGAGTCACTAATTGAACGCAAAAGTCCACTTACAAGGAAAGGCCAAATGTATGGTTAC
>JAAXOA010001220.1:0-16890 GCA_036561885.1 Salina celebensis
GTTGACATAAAAGGGATTGTCAATTCATGCAGTTTCTGTTCGTGAGTGATAGTGTTTACTGCAAATCTCTTTTTGTAACACATCCACTCAAGTGTCAATAGCCAATTTTTGCTTTCATACGAAAATCCATTCACACTATTTTCTTTCTTTTCTGACATTTATTTATTTTCCGTAATATGCATTCTCACATGAGCGAAAAGACTATATTCCGCTGAGTACGCCAAACAATGTATGAGGAAAACTGCATTTGACATTTTGTAAAATGCTTTGTTTAGATTTATTATTTGGCGAAAGCTTATGCAAAAAACGTCATATACAAAACACTGAAGGGATTAAATTTTTCATGATTTTAACTTTCTTTTTTTGCACTTGCGAAAAAAGAGGAGCGCTCAGTTTAGTAACGAAAGAAAATTCCCAAAACCATTGCAATCCTGCATCATCTTCCGGCAATTTCATGCTGTGTTAAATGGCAAAGGCAGACAGAACAGGAGGCACGGCAGACTCAAACTCATCAATTTTGGTGAATATGCAGAACTTCATAAAAACAACTCAATTCATTTGCGCCTCGACTGTAAATATTTTCACTAATGAAAACGTTCGCCATGTATGTAGCTGCCCGATATGATAACAATTTAATAAAGTATCATTTCTCATGCTTGGTTCATTCTCTTTCCCTCGTAACGTTGTGGAGTGTTGGTGGGAGCAAGTGCAAATTTAGCTAGTACAGGAAGTTGAGTTTAGCCGCTGACTTGTAAGCAGTGGATAATATATGGAGGAAAAGTTCACAAGATGCTTTATTTATTTTGTGTGAAAGAATTGAATTATGTATTGGATCGGATGTCGTGTAGCAGGATACAATGTGTTTTTCAGCTTGGCAGACGGAAAATTTTTGGCAACTTTATTTTCCCCAAAAAGACCATTTTGTGTTCTCATCCACCTACAAAATGTATTTGATAGTATTCATGCTCTGAATGACTGTAGGCCTCCATGACCGAAAAAAACGTCAAAATATTATTAAAGTGAATTACTTTTTTGTTAGATAGATACATACTTTATACATGAGTACAAAGAACTCCATTCCCAAGAACCTTTGAGTCAGCATAGTTAAAAAGTGATATTGTTTGAGTTGAAAAAATTACGCAATTTGGAATAAAGTTAGAAGAATTTAACACATTAGGACACGAGAGTCAAGGTTGCGTTACAAAATATTACCAGTTAGAAAAGCATCGAATTAATATAACTTCGCTGAAGAATGGGGTTTAAAAAATAAGTAAAAGCATTCTCCGAAATGGCTCGGATGAAGTGGTAAAGGGACATTATTGCAATTTGCCATACCAATCATAAAATATTTTTAAACATGTAATAGAATTTATGTGCATACAAACATGGCACCTTGCCTTGGTACATCCTAAAATTTTCCTGAACATAATTAATTGAGCTTTTTTTTACATTGATCGTAAGCAAGATTGCTATATCTACTGAATCTCTCCA
Organism: Salina celebensis; assembly: GCA_036561885.1. Classification (NCBI taxonomy): domain Eukaryota; kingdom Metazoa; phylum Arthropoda; class Collembola; order Entomobryomorpha; family Paronellidae; genus Salina; species Salina celebensis. The sequence goes on from JAAXOA010001220.1 coordinate 1,492, forward strand.
TAGTGATTCTTCTAGATGTACCAATCTTGGATCGTAAGTATGCAAAATGAAAAGCGAACTTTCGATAATTGCCAATTGCACTATGGTGCAATGGATCGCCGGACGTGTCCTTACTTACGATGATTATTATGTAGGCTGCTAGTGCATAAAATTTAATTAACAAAGAGTATGAAACAATTTCGCCAATGCCGGAGGGTGGATTTAATATTCCATCTTATTAGAAATACCAAAATATACTAATCTTGCAACGATCAACTTGAAAAATGGCGAGATGCACGCTCTGTAAGTATAATATGACTTAATTTTGTTTAAAAATGTCGGTGAAAGTTTTTTCTCTCTGAAGAAAAGGCATTAAGAGACTATGAACTTAACTAAGCTTACGAAGTGATCTGTTGAAAATTCTCTCTTAAAGTCGAAAAGGGTTTCTTTGAATAGTAATTTGATTTCGTAGTCGTAATACTCCCATGAAAATGGTTTTCAAAACCATTTCAACTCATTAATTCGTCGACTTTATCAATTAAGCCAATAGTTGTGGCTTTCTTGGTTCTAGTATTAATTAAATATAAAATTTGGAATGCATAGATGATTAGCAAAACCAGTGGAACGCTGGACAGGGCTGTGTGGTTTTGATTCTAATGTCTGTGAAAGTTAATAAAGCGTTAAAAGCAAGTCGATTTCTGAACTTGTTAGGCAGCAATTTTCCGCATGCTTGGTAATCACTTGAAACATGGATTCATTAGCGTGGACGACTTCCGAGAAATATCTGGTTGTTAAATTCTATTTACTCAATTTTAGGTATAGTAATATGCCCAATATATAATGAGAACTGAGAACCCATAATATTCACATATTTATCCATTCGCCATTAGTATCTTTGCATCTTGGACGCTTTTGTGACCATTGTTTTATCGTTTTCCTTCTGTAAAGAATAAAAAATAAAAACGTATTCCCCATGGGTAGAAATAACCTCAACCTCATTATAGTTCAACCAATTGGGATACTGAAAGAAAGACAATCTGGGGGTTTGGTTGAAGAGTCTTAAAGTTCAAAAAATCCAACTCTGGATATGCGCCTGACAGGTATCGTGATTCATGTCTCTATATGACTAAATTCAAATATAAAAATTTCAAAGTATGAGAATATTGAGATGAAATACCTAAGTCAAGTTTTTTTTTCAAAAACTGTTTCTTTGTCATTTATAGGAGGTATATATTATATAATAATAATATATTACCAAAACAAATAAGTATCACAAAATTGAATTTTTAAGCTCAGCAGAATGAAAAAGGAAAGTGATTCTCTTCCTTGTGGGTGGAAATATTTAATGTAAATTCCTAGCAATCCGAAGTAAGAGCGGGTGTTTTGTGTGTGCTTTCTTGTTGACTTTCTTTTGATAACCACAAGCTACATCTACACGCATCTTTTGTTCATATTAAAGATGGAGCAACCGTGTTGCGCCAAAGTATAACGGGAACTTCAAGTGCAATTAAGAGATGTATGACACACGACACATCATGGTTTCTCATATCGCAACTTCCTTCCTAAATTTAAAGTTGATAGTGATATGCAGCAATGGCTTTCTCTCAGCTCGATCGGTTCCCAACAGCTCCTCTGCTACTTTGTACTGAAATATCCCAATTTGTAAGATAGTAAAAGAGGCAAGCCACCGAATTACATCTGGTATGCGCATTTTCACAGTTCTGACGAACTCGGTGCTTGTGGTCTATGAATAAAAAAAATCACTAAAAATTCGTTCATAAAAAGTTTTCATCTTGTTATATGTAGCATGAAAACCAACTTTGGACTTTTCAAAATGTATACTTCGTGTGTCGGATGTTCCAAGACCAAACTGGTTAATTGACTTTTCGCTAGACAGCAATACTGACGACTGTCTGTCAGGCCGACTCGAAGATGGGGCAAAAATTGTGGCCAAACAGAACTATTGCCAACTCGCTTCAGTTTTGTTCAGTTTTTTATCTAGAGAGAATATAAATAAACTTCTTCAAACTAATAAATGAGCGTTGCGAATATTGGGATCTAATAGCCTAATAGCCTCGGTGTTTTGAGAATTTTTTGGATCGGACAGTATGCCTCCGCGTATACTTTATCATTCTTATGACCACTGGAGCAATTCTAAATGAAAGGAGGACTGCAGTAACAGACCGGATGGTGAAGCACATTGATCCATTGGAATATTTTGGGCCATATGCGATATGGCTTTTCGTTTCTAATATGCGGTTATTGTTAAAAAATGGTTAAGGCCAGTTATACATATACGTCAATGCTTGCCAAGTATGAAAACTTTGATATGAAGTTGTACCTACTTTTAACTTTGTTATTTTGAAGTAGTTATATATAGGTAACCACATACTTGATGTTATGAATCTGAACAAGAATAATTATGGAAAGCACGTCGTGTCTACGTTTCGAAAGTTCAGCCACAAGGACTGTTCCACGGAAAATGATGACGGGTGAGAATGAATCATGAAACCAATTACTTAACAAGCAGCCATCAAACTAATGATAATGATACTCTTGGAAGCTTTTATATTGTCTGACATGCGATGACAAAGATTGGGTGACTTGAACATGTGTAAAAAATCATACACTTTGTTACGTTTTCATTGACGCTCACTTATATAAACGTCAAAATAGAAACTCCGTCTTTGCCTATGGTATTAGTACAATGACACTGCAGTCAAAAGAATAAAAAAGAGCCATTTACGATTCTTGGATTGGTATTGATACTAAATGCGTCTGGCATCTTCCCACGGAGTTTTTTCTCTTCAGACACTCACGACAATCTGTATTCCACAGAAGTGACTGTCGAGTCATCTCTGAAGGAAACTAGTAAAGTGTTATGCTATAAGTCCTTTTTCTTTACTGACAACAGCAGCAATGGAATTGGGAAGTTGTCTAGATTCCCACACATTTTCGCTGCATCACAATTCATGGAAACGGGCCAGATAATACAAAAAAGAAATCAGGTTACCAAAATGGTAAACTTTGTGTGTAGGCTGACTTGGACAAAACGAATTACAACTTCGCAAGTTATGTTAATGTGTTTCTTGCAAAGTTGCAATGTCAACGTCATTTCCGTCCTTTCAATTGTCTGCATTTCACACTCATGGACGGACAGTGGCAGAAACAGATTTTATCTAATAATTAAATACCTTTCACGATATTTATCTTGAACAAAACTCTTGTGTTTTCAGCAGAAATCGCTAACTTTCTTGCTACAACTACTTTTTACGCTAAATAAAATGTCACTCATTATAGAAGTTTTAATGAAATTTTCTTTCCGTAATTTGTTGCATTCTCTTTTCCGTATATAGATTTTACAGAGGTTGGTATTCATCCATTTCGTAGAGAATTCAATTGTAAGCAAGTCGCTGATAGTTTTACACATATTTGTCTTGGGCCATTCATTCATTGTTTAGTTGTCCACAAAGTTTATGCACTTTTTGCATTCATCCATGGCGTGGCTTTTTAGTACAAATGTACAAGTGTAACCTTTTTCAAACGGATGTGCACATGAATGCTTAGCAGAGAAAAAAATATTCATGCGAATTATACCAAAAGCCATTGATGTAACCGACGAAAAAAGTAGCCGAGCAAGGTTTCTAAGAATCAACTAGTCAAAAGATACACGATCAGACTCAGTGTTGTTACCTATGTGAGCCGAGTATGTAATATGTGCTGAAAGAGGTTTCAACCGCGAGACAAGTACGCATTAAACGCATTTCAAAGATGAGTCGCAAAACTGGCAAATAACTCTAAATGCTGTGTGTAGGATTACTTTTCTGTCTGCTCACCTTCTGCTCTTCTTTTCTGTAAGTTGTTGATCTCATATCAGACGTTTACTTTCCCCCCAGGATGATGTATGCATTCTTCAATGGAATATTTACTAAAGTCTGTGATGCGATAAACGAAATATTTTTGGGTGGTTTAATAAAGTGTTTGGGACAAGTGACGCAGACAGACAATTTTCTTGTCTTTGTAACACAAACTTTTCGCAGATTCTCAACAAGTACCAAACGACCACCACAAAAGTGTATTACAGTGCATGGGTAAATTGGTAGGTCTTCAGTTCAGACATCAGTCAACGAGTTGAATTTTTACATATACCCTCGGATAGCTTTCTAACATTGATTTTCATTTGTAAACTGTTTGAACAGGTGCAACACTATTCATGGCTATATGACTAACGTCATCCCTAATTGTTCTGGCTATTTTTTTACATGAACGACTATTTATATAGGTGATATAGTGATATGTAAAAGACGTTATGCAACAAAGATAAAACTTTATGCTACCTTTTCCATATAACATTATTACTATTCATCCTAAAAATCCAAAAGTCCTGTATCGTAAAAACTTGCACCAGACAGCCATGCAAATTTCTACCCTCGTCTCATTCCCTATTTCCAAACAACCTATGGCATGCAACATACCAGCCAATCTCATACATTTCTTACAAGATCTGTAGTCTATAGCAGAAACCTTCTCTGGTCATCATCCTACACTAATTTTCATACATTTTTACGAAATACCTACATAAAATCCTCGACAGACAGACGGTCTTTCTTACTTTTTGCTACCACGACACTGTGTAGCAGCAGCCTATGCCATGCATAATTTTTTTTTTCTAAAAAATACCCTAACAAGCTAAACCACAACAATAACAACAGGAGAACCCGCTTCATCAGTATCACACCATCACTGTAATGACCTGTAACAATGTTAAATTGAAGCGTGGCTAAACACCACACTAATTTCAAAGCTGCATTGTTCACAAAATCCATTTCATTATATACAGCGGCCACCCATTCATTTTCTCCTATGTTGCTTTTATATCTTCTTATTTAAGGATTCTCCAGCATTCCCTCCATTTTCGTTTCAGAATTGACTCAGGACCTCTAACAATTGGTTGCTTCTTAAGGCACACAGGACACAGGACAGACACACTCAGAGTCCAGCCAACAAAGCTCCTCCACATCGCAATGCTGTTTTTTTTCCTATGCCCAAGCCATCCCCAAAAATATCTTCTTTTTTTTGCTGCAGGAGTAGAGCAAAAACATTTTTTTCTTTTTTTTACGACAGGCACCTCCGTACCAGCAATATCCACCTAGTATTTTGTATGAAAATCTATTTTTTTATGAGATGACTCCGCTGCATACAACAAACAGCAGCCAAGCCAAAGCGTTTTAGGTACATTTTTTGTTTCTGTGTTAGAAGTTTTACTTGGGAGAGAAAAAAAACGAGTGCGAAGAACGCTTACTTTTTGGGCAGACACAAAAAAGAAGAAAAAAACAAGTGGAGAAGATGAGAGAAGCTATTTTTTCAGGGTGTGTATGATGTGCGTCGTGCGTGCCTCTCTTTATTGCCTCCGTTCTACATTATAATTTTCATTTTCATCCCTCTTTCTCTTTTTTCCTTGATGCCTGTAATATATAAAATATTTAGGTTAGTCTTGATTTACATTAAATACAAACTAGCGTGGAATTGCTATTAGCGTAAGGGAAATTGAAGGAGTTGGTGTGATTACAGTGAAACAAGTGAGTTCCAGAGAAAACTGCGACATGTGACCAGGTGTAGATGGTGTGTGGAAGGCGCGTAAAAAATATTGGAGAGGAGGGATGATACACACAACAGATAAAGGAGTTATGATCTACTAGTGGAAAATATTATTTTTGTGAAAGAGAAAAGCAAGTAGAGATCTCACAGTTTGGTTACGGGTCATTAAAGTTACCTGGAAGAGAAAAAATAGGAGATTAAGATGGATAGGTTCAAGACACTGGAGAAAATTGGAGAGGGAACTTATGGGATTGTTTACAAGGCTGAGGACACGACAAACAGTGGAAAAGTTGTGGCGTTAAAGAAAATAAGACTGGAATCGTAAGTATTTAAAAAAAAAAAATTTATAGAATTAGGCAAGGGTCAGGTCAAGTTAAGTTGTAATCGCTGTACTACTCTACGTGGCGTTTGTGATGGATGTGGGTATTGAGCAATGCTCGAAAAACGACTTCTGGTAGTGCACTGGAAATACGTCTTCTCCAACATCGAATAGAGCGGGACGGGTACTTGGGTTGTGGTTTACAGTGAATTTTAATACCTGTATCACAGCCCCGGTTACCTGACTTGCTTGGTTCGGATTCAACAATGGACTAATGAGGAGGCTAATGAACCAGAACATGGACACCTACCCACTCCACGAGTTGTAGAAGTGACTACTTTGATTTGAGTGATTGATAGTTAAAACCGACAGAACTGAAATGGCGTGGACAGACATTTTGTATGATTAATGATCTTCCAGTTAGATATTCTTGGATTTGTAATGCTGAAATTGTAGTTTTGTAATTACTATATTCACTTTAAATTGTATTTTTGACTGTAGGGAATCGGAGGGAATCCCAAGCACTGCACTGAGGGAAATCGCCCTTTTACGAGAGTTGGACCATGAGAATGTTGTATGCCTGCTTGATGTCATTCACGCTGATAAGAAATTGTACCTGGTGTTTGAATACATGGAGATGGATCTAAAGAAGTAAGTCATATCATGTAAGTGCTGTACCTTTGAAGACGAAAGGTGAACTAAGGTCATGGAGGACTGCTTCCTGGGGTACTAGAATGTCATTAACTGTCTTTTTTTTTCTATCAGGTTCATAGACTCGCAACCCAATGGAATTCCTCTAAAGCAGGCCAAGTCGTACCTTTTGCAGATGCTAAGGGCTTTGGTCTATTGTCACACCAATCGAATACTACATCGGGATCTTAAGCCACAGAACCTGTTACTAGATTCAAAAGGTAACCTGAAACTAGCCGATTTTGGGCTAGCCAGAGGCTTTGCCATTCCTATGAGGGCATACACGCACGAGGTAATTGTAGATTCTGTTGTTTGTTATTGGTATTTGTTTTGAATAAATTTCGATGACCATTATAATATTTTAATCTTTGCAGGTTATAACGCTGTGGTACAGGGCCCCTGAAATTCTGCTTGGTGTGAAGTATTATTCAACAACTGTTGACATATGGAGTGTANATGTATTTCGATGACCATTATAATATTTTAATCTTTGCAGGTTATAACGCTGTGGTACAGGGCCCCTGAAATTCTGCTTGGTGTGAAGTATTATTCAACAACTGTTGACATATGGAGTGTAGGATGTATATTTGCAGAAATGGTGAGTCCAACAATTATGTAGTTGGATTTTTCCACTAAATCGGAATAGTTGTAAATAATTCTTTGGGGCTTTTTCTATCTTTTAGCTTACCAAGAAGGCGTTATTTGCCGGTGATTCTGAAATAGACCAATTGTTTAGAATATTCCGAACACTTGGGACACCTGATGAGAAGACTTGGCCCGGCATTCGAACAGCTTCCAGATTATAAACCGTGTTTTCCTAAATGGGAACGGCAACCCCTAGTTGACTTTGTACCTCCTCTAGCGCATTGTCCGGAAGGTCTTAATTTGTTAACGGTTAGTACGAAATAATCATGCCAAGCGTTTTTTTTCTTCTGCGAAGCAAGCCCTAACGAAAGTTTAAATGTCTGCAGGATATGTTAACGTATGACCCGGCAGAACGTATATCAGCTAAGATCGCAATGGACCACAAGTTTTTTCTGGACTGCAACAATCGCGGTTACTTGGAAGAAAAGCCTGCGTACCACCATCAGCTAAAATCCTTTTGAAGCTCCCCGTTTCAAATATTCCGATTGTTTATATGATATGTTTTTCAATTTGCGCAGGAATGCAAATTAAGAACTGTTGTGATATTCCTTTAAATGGTGTATTTATGTATAGACTGCACGTGATAAAATCTGGTGATCACTCGCACATCGCACTGGTTTAATGCTTTCGCGCTGTTTCAATTTTTTGTTTGTAATCTTTGTAATACATTTGTCTTCTAAAGTTGGAGTGTCAAAAGTTTTCTAACGGACAATAAATATAGACTGACAACTGATTGTACACAAACCATTGTCCGTAATATTTTTTCTATTAGCAATTTCTATAACTAGAATTGTTAGTCTGCCAGGATGTTTTTATTTACTTTGCTTGGATTCTTTTATGCCATTTCTGTTACAAGATGGTAATGGAGAAGAACTGTGGTGATACACCTGGCAGCCCAAGTTACTGAATGGCGGGCATGTTTCTTGCGTACGGCCAATTCTTGTTGATAGAGTTCTGTATCTTCTGGACGTGGAATAGTTGACTTCAGGTCTTTAACAGCGGTTTGGAAGCTAATATCTATGCAAGCGATTTCCTTGTAAATAGCCAATACGAGTCTGTATGAAAAAATTTTTATAAAAAAACATTTTTCATATACCTGATGGAGGAAACTTAGATGAAACCGTATTACTGGATAAGACTTACTTTTTAAGCTGATGTACACACTCGTCAGATTTAACGAAACTGGGTGAGTCCTTATTCTCGGCCATATTCTCAAGCATTTCTTTGAAACTCGAAAAAATAGGATAGAATCGAGTCATAATCCCAGCCTGAAAACAATCATAATTATAGTTGAAAGTCGAAGGTGTAGGCTCATGTATAACTCGTTTTGCTTTGGAGAAGTGTTACCAATAAATGCGTATCGATATCGATCAACGCTTCCGGATGCGCTGGTTCCCTTCGGTCACGACATTTGCTTTCCGCATATTTTTCAACACTCTGTACGTATTCGTGATACTGTAATTAATACCAATTTAGATTTAGGTGTTTCAATATTGAATTTAGTCAACAAATGCCGTTAATTTTAATGGCGTATGAATATCAACTAGCTGCGCCGTGGAATTTAACTTCAAAGTGTTACGTTACCTTTTTAATATTGTGAAGCTCTTTACTAGCATCAATTTTGAGTGCCTCCAAAATTGACTGAATCTCTCGCTTTAAATTGTAGTTATGCAAACTGTTAATGTTTGTCACCTCAGATTCCGGAAGTTTCACCTGAACATAATAACAACCGATTCGATTTTTAAACACTAACTATGCGAGAAAATGAAAACTACATGCCTCAAAATCTGGGAACTAACTTGAATAGCTTCAATTATTTTGTTAAAAAATTCTTCCGCTTTATCCTTTTTGGTTTGTGACATTTTGGCAATAATAACTTCGCACTTCTTTTCATATTCCTGCTTAGCTTCCGAAAGTGACAACACAATCGGTACTCCACCTATGTATGAAAAATCTGTTATTTCACTTTACTTCAATGTGTACTTTCACCTCACAAAAAAATACAAAGTAGAAACACCTTCAGATTTTAGAAAATAGTCAACGAAATTATATGACCATGTTGGCGCAGAACTGTATATCAGTTCATTTGGAGGAAGGGAAGATCTTCTTGCTCTTCTCACGGCCTCCTCATTTTGATTGTCATCAGCAGTGCTATCTCTGCGACCTTCATCTGCGCTTCGTCTTTTTTCATAAGATTCTCTCTTCTTTTCCCAGTGCTTTTCCCAACTCTTGCGTTTTTCTCTTTCGATACTGTTGCGGCGCTTTTCCTGACTACTGCCTCTTCTCTCTCCCTCATTTTTCTTTTTGTCAGTACTCCTCTTGGTTTCATCCTGACTGTGCCGTTTTGACTTTCGCCTGGCCCTGGCCTCCTCTTCAAACTGGGGCCCTTCATCTTCCATGCTTCAACCGGTTGGTCCAAACAACCACTTTAAATGTACTAAATGAGATGTAGCATGAAGATGACAATTGTGACAGAATGCGTATTAATACTAAAAATTTTATCTGGCAGATGCCACTAGATTCGCAAAAGATTTAGAGAATAGTACTTGGTGAAAGCTCACGTTGCTTTTATTTTACCACAGTCATAAAATTACAACAGAGTTAGAAAAGTATCCATGACCAAAGAGAAAATACGTACCAATGCGGTATACAAAATACCAATTACAAAATCAGTAGGCTCTGTTCAAAAAATTATAAAATGTAGAAAAGTTGCAATCCGTACCATCTTGTAAGTAATGGCTGCATCTACATTTTTATTGCTATTTCTATACTTGCACTACTTTCGTCCTGGGATTCCGGGAAAGGGAAAGATTCATATGAATTTACGTGAAAGCTGAAAGTGAAAAGTTAAAAATGGTTTGTTTTATACATGATCTGCTAATTAGTGTAGAATTTCATAAAATTTGCAAGTATCACTTACACATTCAGCGCAACTTCCGGACTCATCGGGAATATGACGTTAACTTCTTCTTTAGAGACCGGCTTTAACAGACTCAAAAGTCCTTTAGTGCTGATACCCGTTGGTAAACAAGAGACACAAAGCGGTCTAAGCCTTCTTCGTGTATACCGATAGAACAGACTTGACACTTTTTTTATTTGCCGGCAATGGAAACCGATTTGCTCTGCAGTGTTGAGAAAGTCGGCTTCACGATCTACTAATTCTCCTAACGTATTCTGCAACAAGAACATATCCTTAATAGCTCATTGGTATGCAAGCAAATAGAATCATTGTTTGTATCTGTATTAAATGATTAACACTGAAGTACCTTTAATTCCAAAGAACACAAAGGATCATATTTGTCATCATATTGAAGCAGATTAAGTTTCTCTTTGAGTAAATTAATGTATTCGTTCAGTTCTAAGTCTCCCATCATCTCTATACTTTGCTGTAGCACTTTATTGCTCGTTTTCAAAATGCCCCCTCCATGTTTGATCACGAACTTGGTCATCTCTTGTTTAGCCAGAACCGGAGATAAGTCCAGATCTATAGGTTCATACAGATCGGTCTGGGAGGATGTGTCAAAATGACAATATACAACTTCATCAGGTAACTGTCGATAAATTCTCATGTATGAGTCTAAGCTGTTCTGGAGTATGTCTTCCTCGTCGTTGTCCTCATAAACTGAGACGCTCTCGGGCATACGGCGATGGGTGTATATGGGATATACTAAAGTTGTCCGGACTACTTTAAACTCGCTGTTGCTTGCGAAAATAGCGTCGGCCTCGCGATATCGACGCTTCATCCGGGACAAGAGCTTTTTAGCGGAACTGCAGAGGGAGGAGGCGCTATTTGACAGTTCCTTGGCTAAAGCGACTATTTCACACGAGAGCCTGTGTATGGAGGCGGAGCTTTTACTTTCTTTGAATTCTTTAGAGGTGTAGAGAAGCTGGACGCACGTGATACAAACGACTAGGCATCCGTAGTATCTGGAGAGGATTTCAAGACGACGAGTTGCACAAGGGAAAGTTAATATGTCCATGCTTCCTCTTGCGACGCGCTCAGCTCGAGAAATTTGTTCCAAAAGCTTTTCCGTGCTATCGCGGCAGCTTTGAAGAGTATCGTTTGTTTCGCCATAGTGGAATTCAGCATCACTGGCGATCAGTATTGGCGCGTTGGTTTTCTTTAGAATTGGCTTTGTAGTGGCCCTTTCGGGATGGGGTATTTTTGGACCGGATATAGAACGCTTGTTTTGTTCAACGGTTCTTATGAAGCGCACCGAAGGTTTTCTGCCCATAAAGGGGATTGAGCTTCTCCTGTGATAACGTTGGGGATCCTCCAAGCTTCTTTTTCTCAAACCATCTCCGTATTGTCGAACAGAGGTGATCGCCTCTCTCTGAAGGGGCATTTTTAGTTACAAACGTAAGAGAGCTCACTAACGGGGGAGAACCCAGAGAGATCTTGACAAAACAGATGCCATGAACTTTCAATTCCGTTTTTCGTGAGAGCACTTTGTTCTAAGACTACTTTTTTGTTGTTACTTTTCCGAGATTATTACAATCCACCAGTAAGAAAAACAAGTTACCATGCCAGATACCATAGACTGGAATACAAGAGACCGAACTGCTTTATACAAATTGCTAAATCTTCTAAACAAGGAGTTACTAATAGTTTGATAGATATGCCATTACAAGTGACAAGCAAATATGCCTCAGAAAATGGACACAAAGGATAACAAAAGAGCCCTTAAAAGGGTTTCTGGGGATGTATGCCTTGCAGGAATTCAACTGGGCGGAGATCGACCTATTTCTACCGGTGGAACCAACTTACGCAGATGCAGCAATCACTGGACTTTCTCTTCGGCACAAAAGGAAAATCAACCAACCAAACACATTTCAAAGACGTTGCTACATTTAAAGTCTGGCAGAGAGGGAAGTATAGCTGCTTCCTCGGCTGTGTTTTCCGAACGAAGCATAACGAGCTACGATTATGTTGTTCCTGCAAATACTCCCGCGTCCACAAGGATGAACACTCGTAGTCTACAGTCCATGAATGGAAATGTACACTTGTCCAGAAAATGTGAAAACAATAATCCTCCTGCCACAGGCCCATCCAGAGATGATGAGGACTTCGCATCCTTGCGTATTTGCACACCCAAAGAATCCGTTGTAGGCTCTCCAGATATAATTGGAAGTATTCCAGATCTTGTCACATCGACCAGTTTGCATGACGGTAGCATAATGGCCCACTCGCAGATACTAAGCCAGCACTCAACTGATCCAAGGACGACATCAATTCAAACATTATATACCGAACCTGACTTGACAAAAGAAGAATGGAAGGTTTCAAGCAACACCGCAACGACTGCATCGACTTTAGACCAACCGCTCAGGCATGCCGACACAGAAGCAACTTTCTCTAGGGCATGCGGTTTGAAACAGAAACTTTCCCAGTGTGGTTCTGATTCCAAAAAAATTATATCTGCAAGATCTGAAGGGAATGAGTCTAAAGACAAGGAAAGTAAAGATCTTGGAGCCCGAACAACGTCGTTGGGTGGGCGTGGTGACGTAGCCAAACATTCAGGAGAAAGTATTACCGGAAACAAGTTTAGATTTCATAAACCCAAACCCCAGCCTAAACCTCGTTTTATAATAACGAGCTCAACTCGATCGGAGACTCCGATAAGTATGACTGCATCATCCCCATGTGGGTTTTCATCGGCCCTATATAATTTAAGTACAGCCACAAGAGGGGAAAGTCCTCCGGTACAAGGAAGTCCAACGGATAAACATTGGTGGAAATCCCACCTACGATGAAAACAACAATGAAGTATCCACCGTCGTTATCAATAATACTGGCGACAAGAAAAAAGAAGACATCATTGCATTGGCAGCAATTAATGAGCAAGAAAACGTTGGGACAACGCTTGCAAATGAAAATGCGGAGACCGCGGCAAAATCATCAGTCAAATTCGTCCCAGATATAAATCCAAAAGCCCCAAGATTGGTAATTTTTGATTTTGACTCATGTGCCATGTTTGATTCAGTATTTGTTTTAATGACTCAAGTCCAGAATGCGTGTTGTTTGTCTACAGAGTAGCAGCATTGATTCTTATTCTTACTCTTACCGAACTCCATCTAGACTCATGTGCCATGTTTGATTCAGTATTTGTTTTAATGACTCAAGTCCAGAATGCGTGTTGTTTGTCTACAGAGTAGCAGCATTGATTCTTATTCTTACACTTACCGAACTCCATCTTATTCTTATGATACGGGCTCAACATCTTATTCTTATGATACGGGCTCAAGATCTTCTTATGATACGGGCTCAAGATCTTCTTCTTACAATACGGGCACATCTCCTCAATCTCCTGATTGTCCCGACTGTGAAACTCCGTACGTCCAGGCCGAAAAAGGCGCAATAAGATTCCATTTACCGTGAGTAAAAACTATTTACGTGGCCCGTGGTTGCTGGTGAAGGTAAGACCTTTCTTACGCATTCAGTTTTTAATATTCCGTTTGTCTTGCGTTAGGGGTCGCATCCAGCACAAGACTACCATAAAGGTATCTCATTTTCCAACTGATCTTGATGGGAAACTCACTTTCAATATCAATCCGGACGGTAAAAATGCGGACAATGATGATGATAAAGGCTGCACCGAGGATAAGCCTCTGAATCCTTCTCCAAACAATCAGTGGCGTCCGCCTCCATGTCCAGATCCTTATGCATATTATCATTACCTCAACATGCAAAACTTTGCAGCAAACTATTACCGATATTATGGATGTCCATATCCATAAGGCCGATCCAAATGTATAATTAGTATTTGGCAGGACTTGGCTTTACATTGCAAAATTATAAGCTGATACATGAAGAATTTGAAACAAAAAGACAAATTGTTGTTTTTCGCACTTACTTACTTTTACTAATATGCATACCTACCTACCACATACATGTATGTGAAACTTCAAATGGGAACAATTCAAAAACAATTTTCAGGAAATGTGTAATAATATGTAATATTTCTAATTTGCCCATTGTCTCACATATACATTTAGGTAACCTAATTATGACCTAAATTTAAAAAAATATATACGTTGATCATCACTCAGTCCACGCTTATCAATTATCACGAATCACGATTACTGTCTGTGTCATTTCTGATCTTCTGTGGACGTGTGCAGCATTATCTTGCGCTGTCATATAATTTTTGATGCCATATCATGATAAACTTTGTCAGGTAAAATCGGAGACAGCGACAAAATATAGATCAGTAGTCGACGAGAAATCGAAAGCGACATAAAGCTTTAAAATCTAGTCAACATGAAGGTTTCCATTCTCATAGCTTTCATACTTGGAAGCTCTCTTTCCGTTTTTGCGGATAGAATTTTATACGACAACTATAAGTTGGTCCGGTTTACTCCCACCGACGAAAAGGAACTTGAGTTGTTGATCCATCTTCAAGAAAACAATGTTGGGGTGAGATAAAAGCTAATTTAAATGTCAAAAGGCAACTCCTTTGTGAAATCTTCGATGCGTAATATAAAAACATAATTGGCCTGAACTTGCCTGAACCTAATTTTGACGTTTTCTTTTAATGTTAAAGGTTATATTCTGGAAAGAGCCAAGTCATGTTGGGAGCCCGGTGGACATAGTGTTTCCACCACATTTATTAGGCGACACGTATGAATTTTTGAAAAACCGGATGCCAGCTAAAGCCCTTTCGGAAAATGTGCAGAGGTTTGTTATACAAAAAATATACAAATTAAGTATTGATTACATCGTTCAGCAGCGAATTCTTCTATATGTATCCATCGATTTTTGTCTTTGATGTCAGCATGATAAATGAAGAAGCGAAAGGATTACTGAAAGCTGGCAAAGCACTCGACTGGGATTCATACGGAACCCTTGAAGATGTAAATTATTGATTATCCCAGCAGTTCCTTTTAACATAAATAAGCATAAAAATTAGTAATGAATTTTTGTTAAACAGATTTACGCATGGTTGGATTCTCTACCTGCATCCCATCAGAATGTAGAGGTAGGGAATAGTGAATATTGTGATTCTGACACAATGACACATTTATCTTATCTTACTAAACAAGCTGTAGCATATTTTGGTAGGTGTGTTCCATTTTTTGATGATAGTATATCACACTCAATTGTGTTTATATCATCCTTGACAGGTAGTGAACATTGGAAAATCCTACGAAGAGCGTGACTTGAAAGT
>JAAXOA010001221.1:0-16884 GCA_036561885.1 Salina celebensis
TGCAATCTCGGTCATGAGCACGTTCCCACAAGAGGAACCTTTTTCGGAGTTTTTTTACATACTTAATAATACTAACAGTTAATATTTGTATTTAATGTTGTGATCCCCTACTGTGAAATGTTTAAGGAAATAAAATATAATAAAATACATTTACATACATATACAGCTTTTGATATTATTTTGTATTTTCTTTCCTTAAAAACGTCAGAAATGTCCTTTGAAATCACGAAAATAACCTGCCTGCGTTATCAGGGCTACAATATGACATATTTTGGGGCTCGATTTAGTACAACCAACGGCCACTTTCCTTACCTTACTAAAGCACCCCACTTTTTAAAACATTCTAAGAAATTATGCTCTATGAATTTCTCTTCTTTCGTAATCGGAAAAATATTCTGAAAAAAATTTCAGCTGTTCAAAAAACATTAAATTAAACCTACATTTTTGAGACAATACTAAGTGCATTTTTGTTGATATTTTATACATTAGACCCACCCGGAGCAGCTATTACAAGTATAACAATGACCATGATAACCAAAACCATTGTGCCGGCTATCCATAGAAACGGCCTTCGGCGTAAATAATCGGAAATTGATGCTCTTGTGAGCTGATAGCGGCTGCCATTTGAATTTTGGGGTTTTTGTTGCCACTGAAGTGGAACGTTTCCGCCTACGTCGGGGTCGTCGAAGGGATTTCGGTCGGAGAACTTGTTTTCTAAATGGGACCATTTTTTTTATTAAAAGCAAAGTAATTTCAATCAAAAAAGTATTTTGATGTTATAATTTACCTAAATCTTTTAGAAAAGCATTGATAATATTTGGGTATTTGAATTGTAGAATGTCTGCGAAACTCCGAAGATTCAGTTCCAAAAACTCCGTGTATAGCTGAATTACGGTAGCATTGTTTCCTTCTTTAAGCACCCAAGCGCTAAGTAGGTCATGCCATATTTCAGTACCCTCCTCGTTTTGTTTCATTCTTTTGAGATCTGAATTCCTGAGCCCGAGAGCCAACCCAATTCTTATTGTATTTTCCCTTATATTATCTCCAGCGGGACAATTGCTTAAGGCCAGAACAAGGGAGTTGACATCTTCACCTTAATAGCCAACAACTAGTTATTAGATAACGATTATGGTCGTTCATAAATTTCATAGTTGTAGTTACCAATTGTCATGTCCTCCAACTCCGGGTTAGCCATGCTATATTATATCACTTGAATGTGTTTCCTGTAGAGCGTTATATCGATCCGTAAAGTAATGGTCCTTTTACCAACTCTTAGATATATCAGCAGCCCAAACAACGATATTTCTGTGTAGAACTCTTTCGTGTCACATTTGAGCAACTCGTAGGTGAGTAAGTCCTAGTATTCGTTGACATTGTGGCTTACCGTCAACGGTGACCGGTCGAGCTTAATCTGAGTATTAGCACTGCAGCCTCCTTGTACGCTGCGCTTCTCGACCAATTTCCGTGAAATTTGGTATGCTGATACTCTATAACACGCATAAGGGGTAGAAGAATTGAAGTCGTTTTGAAAACAAAAACCTATGGCGGGAAGTAGATTGATTGCTTTTTTAGTCAAAACTGTAGCAAGTACAGAACGTTTTCCTTATATTCTTTGCAATCTATTTACGGCTGGCTTAAAACTCTTCTCTTGTCCATTTTGGACGTCTTCCAGAGTACTTACATACAAAATTTAGCCAATTTGGCCAAAACAGGAAGTGTCCAGGCAGGCGGCACTGCTAATATTCAGATGTGACTCCAATGGACACCGTTAGAGGTTAAAACCAAGATGAACGAATATCAGGGCGTAGTCATATACCAATTGCTCAAATATGACACGAAAAAGTTGATTACAGAAGTTTCGTTGTTTTGGCTTCTGATGTGACTAAGAGTTGATCTTATACACAAACAAGAGGCAGGAGAGACGCAGGAATTACGCTTACCTATAATTTTGTCTCACAAGTAAGTCTTTAAAATAACTAAACTCGGCAATAAAGGTAGACATGTATCAAAACAATTTGGCATACAAAAATGAATTAGTGTCTCTATAACACTTAAAAACGGCCAATGTAGTATCTATTTGCCCAATGCTGATAAGATATAATTTCATATATGAATATATTTGAGCACCCACGTGTAATTACTAAAATTGTTATCGAACGTTGATGGCTCAATTTGGTTGTAATTTAGCACCTCGTATTTGTTTCTCCGGACTTTCAGAATCAGTTGTTGTTTGCATTGTTAAAAAATGGAATCCAGAAAAATTTTATTTGTCATACCGCAAATAAATGAATTTCACAAAAATGCTTGCTTGTTCAGTTCTTTCTGGAACATAGAATTACTTCATACACACTCAAGAGAGATGGTAATGAGGACAGATATGATGATTCATTGTGTTATGCAACCAAGCGATTACTCATTCAACTATCATAATTATGAATAAATAATTTGTACATCTTGGCCAAATTGCTTGTTCTCGTGTAATTAGATGCCATCGGCATAGCAACATGCCCACAAGTGACAAATCTTGGATAAATTGCTTAATTTCACATAATAAGCGAAAATCCATAAAACCACATTGTTTCTGAGCTTATAATGTGTCCCTCCTTTTTTACTTCAATTTTCTTTCTTTTTGCTGTGAATCGATGGCAGGTCCAACTCTCATTTAAAGGTATGGGTTTAAAAAAAAGTAACTGTGTACGATCTGTAACCACTACTGAATACAAGCTAGTATATAATAAATAGAAATAGAAACAATGTACTGTGGGAGAACAAAAAGTTTACAGTAACATTATGCATATTAGACATGTCTGGCATCTTTGATTGATTGCGTACAAGGACTGGACAGTAAAATATTGTTAACCGTCACTACAGTGGAACAGAACATTATTAAAACCAGGAGGCTGGGCCTAGCCACATACCAACAGATTTAAATTCAACATGGGGTATGCGACTAAAGCCAGCCTCCCGGCTTTAAAACAAATTCTGTTCTACTGTAATGTATGTTTCAATTGTAAATAGAAATTAAGAAGTTAAATGGAAAGGTTTTAGACCAATTTAACGTTAATGTAATACTAATAACTATTCAATGAAATGATAACAGTGTGGTTTCCATTGTTTTCAGAAAAAGCACATTGTTTACTTAAAACTAGTTTTATTGCATAATCCTTAATTTATTACAGAACAGTTTACCATTATGGCTGAAAACATATAATCTGGAGAATTTTACCAGTGCGATAACTTAATCTGTTAGTGCTGACAAGTTGTTTTAAAAATGAGGGTACATTTAATTGGCTATACCTAAGGTAATATGCTTTTATAACATTCAGGTAATTAACAGCAATATTTTTGAAAACGTCAAATAAATCTTAACTGAATACAATATGCCTGAGAAAGGTGATTGGAAACACATCCCAATTGGATGTTTAAACATTGAAATACAGAGGTCTGAGACCGTTGTAAGTAAATGATGGATTTTGTCCATTTTGTCCTGTTTTGCTTTTCAAAATGTTACTAATCATGTTCATCATTTCTTGAAGACTTTTGGTTTTTGCATACTTCATAAAAACAAAAGTGAAGCAATGAGTGAAAAAACTCCCAAAAGTTTCATATTCGTACGATTTATGACCAGTAACCTGTGAAATAGCAATTAATGCGTTGTCGAATGGAGCTGTGGACTCAGTGATGTCCTTTGTTGATGGATTCATCACATTAAATTCCACAAAATGCTGACAAGCATCAATGCAAAATATTTTGGGAACAGTTCCCAAGTGCTTACTTCCAAATGGCGCGTAATTTGTCGAGTACTTGTGAAACTTTAAGATGATGTCGGAGTAAAGCTCAATCATGCTTGACTTCTCCTTAGGGTCAGTGCAGTCCGATGGAACAATGTGGTCATGGCTTCCATGGCTACTTATGTACACCACAATTGACTTTGGACGCTCGGTTGGTTTATCGCACTCCATTTTAAATTTGTCGATGGATGCAAGTAACTCCTGATAAATATAAAAATCATGCGTGAACATCTAGTAAGTCATACTCTAAAAATTAAGGTCATCTGGTAAGTACCTGCTTGGTCCATTTGACTTTCTTTTCTTGGCAGTCAGCAAAAATTTTATAACCAAGGGAAGTTAGCAATTTAGTCATATGGATTCCATCAAGGTCCCCACTCTCTCTGTTATATTCCACATTTGAAAATTCGCTTATGTTTGCCACAAACGCGATGCCCTTTCCGTGCCTTGGCAGCTGATATGGGTCGTGCTCCTAGAATTTAAGGTACACGTTATTTCCTTTTAATATTAATATGATATTGTTTTATAATTGGTAGAATTACTGCTGATCTAGCTTTTGGTTTGGAAGATTCTTCCAAGCGAACTTCTATGACTTTCCCAAAGTAGTTTTTATAGTACTCTTCGACGTAAGATTCCTCCGTATCGGCTTCATCAGGTGCTCTTACACATGCTGTAAAAAGTGACCGAAATCCTTTCGATACTTGTGGTAAGTTTTCAGTGGTTCCGTCCACCATCTGTAATTGGGGGTTTTCCGCCGCCGGTCTGGTCTAGATCAAACAGAACACAAAGGTAATATTTGATTTTATTCCGCAATTATTGCTGTTTCGTAAAGTAGTTTTAATGTGAAACACGACACACTCTTATGATACACACACGTATGAGATTATGTACAGGAAAGTATGTGCGGAAAAGGTATAACTATGAAAAATGTTGCGCGGATAAGGTTGTGTGTCGGAATTATAGAGTAATTTGTCAAAAAATATAACGCGTAATTAGCATAATAGGTGAAAATTTACTACTTCGGTCTTAACCTTGCGCTATATGGGACTAGAGAGCCCACAAAAATGGCTGAACGCATTTGTACGGTTGACTGACTGACACAACTGACACAAAAGGGTCGAAATAAAATGAAAATAAATTTAACGCATTTAATAATAAGACAAAAACTGGTTATACCGAGTATTGGGTTTGTTGTAATAGGAAGGGTCGTGGTGAATATAAGTATTTTGCAAGAAAAAATGTTGAGTTAAATTATTTTCCCACTGTCCCAATTGGAAAAAGGAGAATAAGTACAGAATAGAATAACTCGCGCCAAAACTACTCTTGGTTTTCAAAAGACAATCGAAACATAGAAATGTGTCGGGAGACGATAATATCGAAATGGCAAAATGGAATAGAATAGAATGCAATAGAATTTGACCGTATCTTCTTTAGTAGCAATATTTAATGAGCTCAAAACGTTCTATCAGCGGATCGCATAACAAAGTGTAGTCATTAACGATGCATCATCGACTTTAATTTTCTAATTTATTATCGTCATATTTAGCCGGTTGCTTTTGTTTTGCCAGACAGCATTGGGCATCGGAACAAACGTAACGAAATCGTGGAAATTAGGAAAGGTTAATCGGGATAAGAAAAGGTTAATTGACATAATCAATGATTTGCAATGAAATTTGTTTCGGATGTTACATTTTTGCTAGAATCGGCCCCTTCAGCAGTTGCTTTCCGATATTTCACATGGTTTTCCAAAATGGCAACTGCACCTTCCTGTAACTCAGCGTTGAGTGCAGCAACAACCTCGTAATAGCAGGGCTTAATTTTCACCGTTCGCAAAAACTCGAAGCATTTATCTGCTCGAGTTCCCTGTAAGAGACGAAGTAAAATTGAAGCAGTGTTGAGAGCAATGATTTAATCTATGCCAATACGATCTACAATCTAACCTTTGCTAATATGGTTTCCATTTCATCGTCAGTTAGTTTTTCGGCAGCAACTAATCGCTCGAGAAGTCGTTCTGTTATTTTAATGTTCTTTGAAAGCTCCACACCGTGTTTTTCAATATGTTTCCTTTGCCATTCCTCCATTTTCGAAGGTTTTTGTAATTTGGGTGGATTTGTTTGTTGTTTTTAACAGAAAAGTGATTTTCAACATGTGTTGCACTACTGCGATGGGTTTTCAATCGTCATTTATTTACGAGTACAATTGATTACTGGCTGCAATGGCATAAATTCATAAGCATCATTTGTGTCAGCGTGTTATCTTATCATATCTTTCAAGTGAACCGGAATGAATTCATCAATGTGTTTTGTTACTACGCTTAGGTGAGATTCCTGTGCATAAACCGGACTTACTGACCAACGTACTGTAACTGGGGGCTCACTTAACATAAAGTAAGTTTTTTTAGCCCTTACTGGAAATAAAATACATGGAAAAATCATTGGGGCGAGCGGTTCAATCCACGACTGATTACAAGCGGCACACAAACCTATATAATATAAACCACTAAACCGACAAACTTTGTCAACTTGAGCGGTTCTGCTAATAAAAAACCGATGTCTTTTGTCGTCGTTTACACCCGTTAATTGCGTTGTGCGTCTAAGCGTCATGCGTTAAAGCACTATCGCCCTTTTGCGTTGTAGCGCTAACTGCGTTAGGCGTTAGAGAGCTTACTGAGTTAAGGATTAAAGCGTTAACTGGATCATGCTTTAACCCGTTTATTGCCATTTTATCCGAAGATCCTTTGCTACTCAGGGTAATCGAGCTTGAGCCGTTCTCACATTTTATTTTACGAATGCGTTCAGCCTTAAACCCCAATTTTTTAGACATCTTAGGAATTCTTTTACCTGAAGTCATTATTGAAAGTGAAGCCTCTACACTTGATGGTCTGCAATGCGAGTGATGAGTAACCGTTTTCGCATTTTTTGTAGGTGCAAACAAACAGTGACATACTTTACTGCGCCTCAACTATGGCACCTGTGTAGTCCTATCAAAAGTCGCCAATGTGAACATTCTCATACAAAATCATATAACAAGCCTACGCTCACCATATAGTAAACAAAATACTCTTCAACAGTTGAGGTGTCAGATAAGCCTGTCCGAACTCTTTTGGCTGGTTTGGAGTACTGTGGTATTTGTTTCGGCCAAATGGAGTATGTAAATATCTGAAGATGTGAGATGACTCACATTCACATTCCATGAACGAAATTTAATAGAAATCAAGGCAAAACCCAAGTTTTAACAAATAAAAATCATGAAAATACACTTTTCCTACGAATCCACTTGGCCTACTCTAACGATGTTTGATATGATTGTATCTGCTACTTTGCTGATATTTTCGGGATCGACTTGTCATAATTTCTTTTTACACCTTAAAATGTTTATGTTGTACCCGGTACGGCTTGCTTATTTTACAAGTGTCAATATGCTTCTGAAAATTTTTTAGGTGGGTTTGCACAGCAATGTTTGTCTTTGCTCTACAGACACATATACATACGAACACAATATATATATTATTGAGGAGCAATATCAAATGTAGGTTTTTTTGATCTGATTAAGAAAAACCCGCAACGGTTAGTTTTCCCCATTCAGAAATTATTTCAACCGGACAAGTGTCTTTCCACTGAAAGAAACCTACTGCCTTAATTGTTTGTGGCCAACTTCCAACCAGAGCATACTCAATCATATACAAACCTACAAAAGTGATTCTAATAACAACTAAAGGTAAGACAGCAAAAGGAAATCCATCGTTAGTTGTGACGACTATGAGTAACCCCCAAAAAATAAAATTATGAATTTTACTTCAGCTTTTAGCAAAGCCCCAAGCATGGAGGAGTGGCAGCTGACACACTTACAGGAAAATCGCGTTCCACTTTCAAAGAATATTACAATTTCAGAGTCATTTCTCGCTCATTTTCTTGCCGCCAATAAACTGACCGAAGATGAGAAAAACCGAATTATTGGAAAGGTACTTCCGAACTATTTTCAGTTTTAAACGCAATATCATTAACGTAATAACTTAATATTTTGTATTATTTGATTCGCAATTTAAATAGGCAACTCCTGCTGACCGGGTGTTTGCATTTTTGGACACAATCAAGCAAAAGCCCTACTACAACCAGCTTGTTACAGCCTTGGAAGCTGAGCGCTTAATTGGTGCCGCCAATATTCTGAAAAAACACACTAATTACACTACTTCAGCATCAGGTCATTCGTCGGATGATTCAAGCGACCTGAAAAATGAGCGATTAAAGCATCTTATTGTAGGAGAACCAGGTACCAGCATACGGTTGGAACAACATTTTTTCATCATTTTCATTTTGCAGTGTTCAATTACGTAAATGTTTTCTAGGTTGTGAAATCAACAAAGTATTAAAAGTGTTAAGGAAGCAAGACTCCTTCCATCTCGTGCTTGACAAGTGGCAAGCCCTATGTGGGGACCTTGGCATATCCCTAGCTTTTGTTAAGAGATTGGAGAGAAAACAGAACCTCCATGGAATGAGTGAAATTGACATAATGACCGATGTGTTGCATGAATGGAGGTCACGTAAATCAAAATCGGCCATACTCTACGAGTTGGTCAGCCAGCTTGAAGAGAACGAAATGGAGCAGCTAGCAGGTAAGTTAAATAGCCCATAACAGACATTGTCCATATAGAAACCGAAATGTATCAATAATCCTTTTTTGTGAACAGATTCTGTCCGTGATGAATTTGGTACCGCTTCCATCTGATGTTTGGCTCTAATATCTATAGCTATAAAACCTTAATTGTCTTACAGGGTTTAATTGTGAATACATAATACATAATATATGGTCGTTTATTATCAATTCTTAAACTCCGTAGGCTCTTTTTTAAAACAATCATCGGGCCTTTTTCCTGTGAAATGTAGATATAATGAATTGAGTTTCTTTGACATTGCGTCATAATTTCACAATTGCGTCCGCGTCAGCCACATGGCTTTTTCAGTCTCAACGACCGTCATAAATATCGATTCGTAAACTTAACTCTAATGTCTAAACTTAATTTTCCTCCTTACATTGAGAACGTGAACGATATTCATATCGGATGGGATGGTTACTTGGATAATCAGCAGAAAAACACCTTTGACATTTTGCATTTATTCAAGCAAAAATTTCCCTTTATCATAATTAACCTAACTTCAACTGAAAAATTAAGCGATACTGAGTGGAAAATAATGGTGCTGCCGCTGCCTGAAAAACTACTACATTTTTAATTTCTAATTAATTCCTTGAAAAAAGTGTTAAGTTCCCAGCCGTCTCGCGCAAACTTGTTATGTAGAAGTTCTGTCTTTGAAAAAATTGTATTATTACATTAAAATATGTATATTATTCACCGTACTGGGAACTGTGAAGGTTGAGTTGGAACAAATGATTATAGCCGTGGCAAGCGTAGTTTATGTAAAAATGGAACTACGTAAAATATGCATGTAGAAAATCAGAGTAGAATTAAAAGGAATTTGTAAAAATTGAGAAAATGAAAATATAACATTTTTACATGGAAAAAGTTTTCTTTTGACGGAAACGCAAAATCAAAGTAATTAAAACGCATCACTCTCGAGACCTTTAAATTATTCCACCTCAAAATCCGTATGAAGGTACCCAAATTAAAGCACTAATTGGGTATTCGTTCCCGCCGTGAAAATTTCATAATTGTTAACAGTTGGCATAGTTTATTACACATTTAAACATAGTATATCCGTATTTCCATTTTGCATGTATAAATGTTTACATTTCCTCCTTTTTTCATGCATTTCTTATGTTTGTAAGAAAGTTCATTTTCAATTGAGCAATAACAACACTATTGAAGAGTTGAGGTGGGGAAAAATCCCACTTTGTCTCATGTTTACAAATTCGCATAAGGGTTAAGCATGTCAGTTCCGCCCCGCGATCTCGAAATTCATGCAGAAATCCCCAGCTGCGCTTAGAATAGCTCTCAAATATTTTCCAATAATGTGCATGGAAAAAAGCATGGTGTAACATTACGGTGTGCAATGTTCTATCAAAATATTTTGTCAGATTTAGTAAACTAGCCAGAGGAAAAGTGTTACAACAGAACCTACAGTTTTGTATTTAATATTTCATTGTTGTAAGCAACCAATCCTACCAAGGATGGTTAGAGTTTCTCGGTTAAAAACTGTTGAAATAAAAACATTCTCCTACAAATAACTGCAGTTTAGTTGAGCTATTAATACAAACCCAAAAGAACTACAATTGCATGCATATATATCTTTTTATGAAGCATTTGAAGCTGAGGACTTGGCGTCATTTGTTAGTCCACATTTATCCTTTCACACAAGAGCAGAATATTTTAAATTGCGAGATTTTTCTCCATTCGTTTTGATTTGTGGCTGTATTTTTACCTTGAACAAGTTATGTCTCACAAGTCAAGTTGGACGATATACGGGGCTTTTTTAGTTAGAACCTATCAGCATGGCATTAATCTTGCACCATTTTATCTGGTTATCTACTGATATCGTGTGAATGACTGCGCCAACGGGATCATCAACGGCATGGAAACATGTAGCTGGCTTAAGGCCCTGGTCGTATATTGTAATATTTCATTTGCAAGATAAAAAGTAAAGTAATAGTGTTTGTTGAAATTAATCAACTTCAAACACTTTTAATCTAAATTCTGACAGAAACCAGGCGTCGGTGACTCCAATTGGAAGACACAAGAGTTTATTTTACATGTTAACGGATTTCCTAATTATGGAATCTTGGCAGAAGATCTGTATCGAGTCCAATCTTAAAGAGTTAGTGGAAAATACTGTTTGCTCACTTGACCGGCTTCTTGCGTTTGGAGATACACTCACACCAGCAGAGAGAGAAGAAATTGTATATCGTAAACATTTTCAGGTTTTCTTTATATCTTTAAAGTTTTACTAACGTATATGTTTACACTGGCAAGACGATTTGGTTCTTGTTTTGGATTCCAGCTGAATCAACCAACATGCAGCTCAAAGGCTTACAAGTTGTACCAGATACTGGAAACTCGGACAAACTCGTTTGATCTTTTGAAAGCCGTGCTAGGTGAATGTAAGCAGTCAGGCGCATTACGAATTTTGGAAAGATACTGCGGTGATCCAGACTGGAAAGGCGTCGGTTCAGTTCAATGGGATGAAAATGATATCCTATGTCCAGGAAATAACCGACGAGAAACATTCAATGGGAGAATGAAATATGGAACAAACGTAGCAGTGACAAAAGTGCGGAAGTCGGATATATGTGACCTAACCGTTATCTTGCAGGCAAATCATTTACAAAAAATTATGCCATCTCACTCCCATTTAGTAAATTACTTTTGTGCTGAACTTCTCCCGACCGATTTTATATACATGGCCTACGAGAAGTCACTTTTTTCGCTAGAAGACTACCAAAAGCCGGGATTTCAGAAGCATCGACTAAATATTATTTCCGTTTTTGTACACGCCATGCAGGGTTTGAAATTTCTTCATCAAAATGATATTATTCATCAAACAATCCAACCTTCAGCCATTCGCATACACAAACATAGCGAGGATGCATTGTTGGCGAAACTCTTTTATGATTTCATCAAGAACACCGAGGAAATTTACAGGGATGAAACCGTTGGCTGGAAGTCACCTGAGCAGTTAGAGCGAAAATTGGTGGTATTATTAAAATCGATTATTATTATGGCGACAATTTAAAATTGGAATAGGATTAATTATGGAAACGTATGAATTCTTTATCTTTTACAGACCCAGAAGACTGATATATTTTCGATGGGCTGCACACTTTACTTTGGCATAGCATCCGGTAAGCACCCATTTAGAGATGGTTTTTGGCGTGCATCTCATATCTTACGAGGCCGGCCAAGCCTAGTTCGCTCCGAAATGGATGACGACCTGTCCTACGATTTGTTGCGAATCGTCAAAAACACCGTTTGTTTGCGGCCGAGCGATCGACCGAGTTGCGATGTGGTTCTCAGTATGTTAGAAAATGCCAAGAGCTCTTTGGAATGCACGGGCCGACATTCAAACTGAATGCTAGGAGAGGAGAGAGAAATGTGTAATAAAGTAATGAACTAATTGTGTGTCAGCAGTGGGTAGACGATTAATTTGGAAGAACGAGTGTAATGAGCCCTGTCGTTCAGTTTGTATGCATAGCTGTTATTTATTTCATTAATAAATAGAGAAATATCACCAATTATTCCTCAGTGGTCAAAAAGCGAAGCCATCTGTTCATTAAGACTACCTGTGCCAATGAAAATAAATATGCTAGCCTTATATGTGTATGGTCCACGCATTACTCCGCCATACCATTTATTTACTACCGAAGCCGGCCATCTCACTACAAGCTAAACTTGTCACAAACCAAAATTAGTCCCTGCGTGCACTGGTCTCTACTTGTTGTCGTCACATAGCCAACCACGCCCAAACCCGGGTGATCACTACTTGTTTTGGGTACAGGGTGAGCGGGTCCCACATTCGTGACATGCTTTCTTTTTTTGTGAGAAGTAAATTCAATGCAAAGTACGGACCTAAGTACGAATTAAATATATCTTTGCGTTCTATAGTTATTGCATTTGCATTCCGTGTTCTTAACATAAGAATAAAACCTGTAGATACACAACTGCTGCGACCATGTGACCAGTTGGGCTTTTGGCAAGATCGCCGCAACACATTACCGCTGCCTCAGAACACCTGAGACGAGATGCGCCAACCCTGTCTGTTCTACACTATATTTTAAGCTTTACGTCACGCTACATTGCCGTGGTTTGACCATAATATGTATTCATCTTAAGCTGTGTGTCGAATATTATTCATGCTGCCATTTCAGACTTCCTATAATAGCAATGTTTCACCTATACAGGTATAGCTGTACTTGCAATCAGACAGTGTCAGTTATCAGTTGCATTTTACATCCTTATCTCTCTGTATTTGCTCATGGGCATATCGTGAAAATGATGATCGAATTTACATGTCAAAATTCCATACAACTATACTACAGAATAGTTGATAATTGATCGTGAACATAAATCAGAAGTTTAGCTTCGCATTAGTTCCCTTTTAAAAAATTAACTATGGAATCTTGGCAGCAGGAATTTTTACTGGGGAGCCTTGAATACATAAGGGATTTGGCACCTATCACACCTGAATTTATAGACCTGTTAAGAAATGCGGGGGAAATCACTGACGAACATGTGAAGCATGTGGTACATAATTGGCTTGCGCCAGCTCTACTAATTTTTTAAACGCCTAATTAATATTTAATTGTGAAGTCTGTTGTTATTATCTTTAAGATACATGAGAGAAGTTTAGGCTTTATTAAAATATTTTTCATTCAATTAATTTATTATTTCCGTAGGAAAGTTTGTCACCCATGGATAAAACGGTGTATCTCTACGAGTTATTAATTACCACATCCTCATTTGAGACCTTGAAGGCTATAACTAAGGAGGCGAAATTATCTCTTGTGAGCCGTATTTTGTGTCAGTGCCGGGGACCACCAACTCAGAGCAAGTATGGATTAGTGACATTCAACGAGAACACAATTATTGGACGACCACACAGTAACATTAACCTCTTCCCAGGATATATGAAAAATCTGGGTTCAGTTTCTGTAATAAAAATATTCTGCGATTTATATTGGCAAACCATTCTGGACCGTAACGTTTCCAAAATCCAAGATCTGCTTCCACATCCAAATTTGATGGGATTCCATTCGTTTGAGAAATGTTACAATAAATTTGTAATAGTTGCATCAAATACCGTAATGTTTGCTCTCCGCGACTTTGCTGAAGATGTTCACTGCACTATAAACAGACCAAGAGTTTTGCAACAAATCACAGAGGGACTAAATTTTCTGCATGTGAATCACATAGTTCATCGTGATTT
Organism: Salina celebensis; assembly: GCA_036561885.1. Classification (NCBI taxonomy): domain Eukaryota; kingdom Metazoa; phylum Arthropoda; class Collembola; order Entomobryomorpha; family Paronellidae; genus Salina; species Salina celebensis. Next base: position 13,661 of record JAAXOA010001221.1, read on the forward strand.
AAGACCAGAGAATATTTTAATGTGTATCGAAGGCAAAGGCATGTATTCTGCTAAGATTATGTATACAGGTATTTGCAGTATCCTGGACAAAGACAGTAATGGACAGCATATGTCTGATGATGGCGTCAGTATGACCCCTTGGGTTGGTCCCGAGATAATATCACAGGTTGGTGCCGTCAACGGAAATGTAGGACTACAACTGGTTAGTTTCTTTTTTCCATCGTTGCTTGCATGCAAGTTGCACTTAATATTTAAAACCGTGTCTCCTTCCAAAGACTATCAAGGCCGACATATTCTCACTGGGATGCATTTTTTACTACACTTGGACACAAGGCAATCATCCTTTTGTTTCTGGCCCATACTGTGCTGAGAACATTTTGAAGGGTCAACCTGAACTTTCTACTGACAAACTGGAAAAAAATTTGCAATACCTTTCACTAATAAGAGAAATGATAGCACATGATTTGAACAAACGACCTTCTTGTGATGACGTCTTGAAGCAGCTGTCCCAGTTTCAAGAAAAAAGTTTCATTGGGACAGCAAACGTGCGAATAAACTCACAATGCATCACATCCCAGGATCATTGCTACCGTGAACCGGTGCGATATACGCATTCATCAGACGCCAATGCTATGGTTTCACTCCCTTCCGTCTCCAAGACTCCGGAAAGAAAGATCATATCTGAGCCTGATGGAATGACAGTTTGGCAAAAATTTCATATCCAACAAAACTATGAAACACTTCTCAAGTGTACTCAAGTGAGACCAGAACTTCTTAGATACCTCTCGGATGGAAAAATACTTTCATGCAGAGACATAGCTTACATGAGAAATGTACGGCCTAACATTACGGTTAGACAAGTCTTTTTTTAATTAATTCGAAATGGATCAATGGGCTGTCAGTTCTGTCTGAATACGGAGGAATAGCCACTTTTCGCCGGTGTTGCAGATACTGTGACTCGATAGCCAATATTCAATATCCATATTCTTGTTTGTTTATTCCAGAATGAGAAAGCAACCGAAACTGTATCTTTGTACGATGTTAAATCCTGGCAACGACGCTCATACGAAGGATTTATGAGCATCTTTGAAGGTCAACAACAGCTTGAACCATTTTTGGTTCTCGAGAACGGGTACTGGGTACCTTGCATGCGCAAAAAGTTGGTGTATAAACCCAGATTTGTGGACATCAAACAAATTAACATTAACAAATCGTATGCAAACACCAGGTTGGGTGATTCATCCATACCTGGTTTTGCAATACCACATTACGCACGGAAAAGAAACTAGTTTAAAACTACTCTTTTCTATTAGCCTTGTTACGGCGGTCCAATTTCGGGAATTAATTTTCTGCGTACCAGAATCTTTGACGACTTAATAAATTTAATCCATGTGTTTCCGTTTATTTCTGGAGTTAATTCAAAGCGCTACTTTCTACTAATTCCATATGTTCATGGCATTTTGTTCTTTTTATTGATCTTCCAAACCGAAAGTTCCAGAAACGCCGCAGTTTTGGAATAAATCATGATCTTGACGATTTTAGAGCATGTCTAAGCTGCTAAAAATGTGAGCCGAATGTGGAAAAGTTCACGGATATTTTGAGATTGGTGGACCCGGGTGAACCGGAACTGTATATATACAAGACTGTGCTATAAACTTTTATCATCTGAAGAAAGAAAGAGACCGAGAAAGTCTCTCAGCAAATTTTGTCCAAACGCTTCATATGGGTTCTTTAGCGTTCATGTTTGCTTCTTCGCTACACGAGGCTGTAAATTTGTACGTGGGTGCCTACAAGTTCGGAACGCTAGCTGCCAGCCTCTCCGTAGACTTTGAGAAACTTCGATTCTTAAGGAAAGTTCCATTATTGAAGGTTAGCTTAGTATTGACACAGAAAGGATCAAGGAGTGAAACCCAGTTACATGTCGCCGTCGGGTGGGGTAACCTGGAAGCTATCAAGTTTATTCAACAATATTCAGGTAAGGCCGCAAAAATTCAGATTGATAAGAACGGAAGCACTCCATTTCATTATCTTGGAAATTGGACCAAAAATATTGTCCAAGTTACAAAAATATTGCTAAACTTGGGGATGAACATTTTCTCACTCAACTATGATCGCGAGTCTGTAGCTCATATACTGCCAACGCATCTGCCTAACAAATGTGTTTATGAGGAATGGGTAAATGAAATTGTTTCAAGGAATCTCGGACAACTTTTTAATCTGAAAGATAAGTTGGGGCGGACCCCACTTCATCGTGCCGTTGAGTACTTTGACATTACTGGAGATCTTCTTTCAGACATTTGCAGGAAAGAAAGTTTTGATATGAATTCAAGAGACAATGCCGGACTCAGTATATTACATATTGGAGCATTGTATGGCAGAAGTAAAATCAGCTTAACTGTAATTGTTGAGTGTGGTTGTGACCCGCATGTTAAAGATGTCAAAGGAAGAAGTGTCCTTCATTTCTCCGTCTGGGGTGGAAATTTGGATTCTGTAAACTATTTTCTTGAATTAGATGTGAGCGTAAACGGAAGGGACAACTTTGGCAGAACTCCGCTTCATTACATTTGCTTTTCACCAATGAATCATGTTCAGATAACTGATCTGATGAGAGAAATGCACGCTGACATTTATGCAATTGACCACGATGGAAAGACCATAGTGGATGGAATTGATGATGCATCAAGTCAACAAAAATTTGAACTGGAAGTTTGGAAGAATCACATGAATTCCTTGTATAAAAGTAATAGCACATAATGTTTGAAGTCAACACTTACATACCAATCGTGTGTATACAAGTGTTTCACAATGTTAAAAACAATGTAGTTTTAGCAATAACTACGAATAAATTTGTTTTAAAAAACTTCACCCAAGAAACGTATTCATTATGAAAACTGAAAGGCTATTAAAAATACACATGTGTCCAAATACGATTTACAATATACACATTACTGACATTACATTATATTAATATATTTATCACGGTTATTTGTGCTAAGAAAACACAGAATAGGAGACACTTGTGTTATTCCTGTGACCAAGGCAGTAATCGCTACTTCATCATTTGGTATCATTTCCGATGCCTTGACCAGTTTTGTTTTGTTCTCCTTTCCGCGCTGCATAAAGAACAAATCTGTGGGTTTCATTTATGTTGGAAGATATGTCCTGTTAGATTCATCCATGAATAATATTCTTTTCCGCATAAACGCACGAGCCTAAACATTTTA
>JAAXOA010001222.1:0-16884 GCA_036561885.1 Salina celebensis
TTGAATTTAAAACCAAATTTCGAGTATGTTTTTCTCAGCATTCACGACCAAAATACTATAAATATCTTTCGGTTGAACACTGAAATCGAGTCTCTATTTGTTCAAAAAAAGAGATGTAAAGACAACGGAATATGTATATGAATTGTCTTCGACCACTCTTAATCAGTACAATTTAGCAACCGAGTTGGCAAATGCAGAAAGTTGCTCAATTTTCCCCAAGAATAATCCCCGTGTTCTTAATTTTAATGGCCAACATTGAATGGGTCGTCTCCAAGCAAAGGGTTGTATTTACTTTGGCAGTTTCAAGCATATCTAAACATCTTACCAACTTGCTGTTATTACTGCTTTTAAAGATTTGAAGCCCGATTATATATTGTAAGCATTAAAGTTTATTTTTCTTGTAACTTGGCAGAAATACATAGACGTTTATTTCATTCATCATTTTTGCATCTAATTTTATAAAATTGGATTAAAATTTTTTAGGGAGTTCGGATTACGAAAGGGTAGTTAGGGCCGGGATTAAAATTTCTCCAGGCGGGCCGATCCGGGCCTCGGGACGGTAACTTGGAAACAAGCATTTTCCATAGTCCAATAAGAACGTTGTAATTAAAACGATCTAGTGTAGCTGCAGGAGTCATCTGCGGGTGTCCGGTTGGTTTATATTTTGGATAAAGTTAGCAGCACTATGCAGCACGAGGAGGTGACAACTTTGAAGAAAATCGTGGCTCTAGAACTAGCTTGATTGGCCCTGAAGAGTTAATGATTAATTGATTAATTTATGATTTTGATGAAAGTTGAGATGGAAAAGTTATCTCATTTTGTCCCGATAGGCTAATCAGCTCCACTTGGGATTTATGAAGATTGATGCACCAAATAGTTTCTCCAGGTGATGAAAACGAAGAGAAGGTGATTTGTATCTGGAATAAAACAAACGTACATGGTTGCTGCTGTATTATGAATAAAAGTACGGTGTCACCAGGACTCAAGATCCATACAATTGATCCATAGACACTTATTCTTTCCAGCACTGCAGTGCAAAGTGTCATATTTTTTAATCACCAATTTATCAATCACTTAGGTAAAGTTATTGTTTTCTTGCGTTCTCATGTGAATAATACAGATATGAATATGTTGAGAACAGCGGTGTAGTTATTGATCCTAAAGAAAACAATTACTACCTGTTATCAGCATAACACTAAAAGGCATTAAAGAAAATTTTCTCTCTGTGTGCAATTTATATGAATTGATTTGAAGTTTGTTCTAATGCGAAAAATAAAGGCAGCTAGGAATGTGGCCAATCAGTATACGGTCCCCAACGTGTGCAATCAGCAACAAGTTTTACTCATAATGTCATAACATTATTTGCAGAATCCACGTGTCCTTTTGCCCAAATGAAATAACTTAACTTTCTCTGAATGATATGTTTTCACTTGGAAAATCTGAAACACAATTTTTTTCAACATGCATAACTTGAATTCAGTCGAATTCTTTCCACTTTCCCGTGGCAAATTGGTTACATGTTACATTTGCTTAAATATTTACTACCTACATATAAGCAGATATTCAGTTGTTTCATGTATGCTTGGGCTGGAGATTCAAGTAAATTTCTTAGTAATACAAGCTCAGCTTGATATTTTACATAATATAAATGGAAGTCGGCAAACAGATTCTGTAGTAAGTTAAGGATACGTCGTTATCGAAACACATGACAGCTTTTCTTATTATTTCGTAACAGTCACTGTTATGCCATTCCAGCCACTGCTGTCACTACCATGATACAAACTATTTGTTTGTCTGAGTGATATTTTAGTTCTTGTGTTGTTTCCTTCGATGATTGACTCTAGTGCGTGTAAGTACTACAATAAACAGTTTCTCTATTGAAATCCTGAGACAACTTTAGAAAAGTCGGGAAACACATCTAACCTTATCATAAAGAGATTTGAAATAAAAATTGTGCTGCAGTTGTGAAATTTCAACAAGTTCAGAAAACAAATTTGCACAAATAGATGAATGGTCTATTCCCTAACTCTCATTCCTTAATAGTGTCTTACAATAAACGAAAGATAAGAAATTGTAGTCGAAGTAGAAGTATCGTAATTAATAATTGAGATCCTTTTTGTTGTACAAGTGAAAATAAATTAGTTAATGATTTGATACTCGAGTTATTTTTGTATTATTATGGTTAACACAAATCTTCGTTATTTTACTACTATTCTAATGGCTCATTCTGAATGGATTTATAAATTGTGTATTGTCCTCTACAAAATTTTATTTATAACTGACATACAACTGGACCATCGTGCATTACACTTGATCCGATAGTGATTGATCACGTTAAAAGAATCTTCCAGTGATGGATGTCGTCGTTTCCTGAACCGAACCAAATGGCAACGAAATGAAGAAAAACATTTGTACAAATCCCTCGGAAGAACATAATTAGTTCCTTTACAAAATTAAACAACGATAAAAAGGTAAGTAGTAATAAGTAGGATTTTCACAAGTCTTTACTTAATGTTGCTTTCAGCTTAAATGATTAACATAAGTGAAACAATTATACAATAATAATAATGATAATAGTTTATTGTCACTGATCAATTCTTCGAAGGGTTGTTTACAAGACGTGACAAGAGTCAAGGAGGAAATCTATCCTTCCCACAACCTTGGGTCCTTCCAAACTGTTCCAAAATGCAGTTGCTTCTTTCGATGTTATTTCACAGTTCAAAAACGGATAGTAGCCTCGTTTAGCCGCCGGTTTCTAAATGAACTTGGTAACTTAAACCTGAAATCAAAAATAATACTAGCACACAAAAGTTATACCGACAAATATTAAAGGCTATTTTTATTACCTCTCGCATCAATGCCAGCAAAATCCATGTTAAGTTGTTAGTTTGTGATGACCCGTCTGAATTATAAAAGTAAACTGAGAGATTGTCCTTTTCAATTTTGTAATTGAGAAGCTAATTGATGATCTACAAATAGTATATTTTTAAAAGAAACGGAAAATTCACAATCTTATATTGACAACATTATCCTTTTTTTACTTACAAAGCAAGACTTAGGTAAACGATTCTTTAGAGTTTCCATCACTTCAGGAATTTTGCTTGGGTCATGAAGCCGTGAGAAGCAATCCTTAGAATTAATCAAAGCCATTGTAACTAAATTAATTATCCTTTCGCGGTTGCTAAGTTGGATATGCGCCCAAGTAACAATAAATAATGCTATATATATATTATTGAAGGAACACAATCCCACTCGGATGAGAGTCAAAATTGAGTCCAGTTTTATGTCCCAAAATCATATTTCACCATATGCTTTTAGAACAAGTTCTCTAGCCTTCGTTGATAAAACAAATAGTTATCATTACCGGACCAGCGCGATAACACGCGAAGGATAATATAACTGGTCGCAGAATTTAAGCAAACTCCACATCCCCTACCCCTCTTTATCCTCCGGTTTTCTCTGCAATACTGTTAATTATCCACTTAATTCGAGACTACCAAACATCAATTTACATTAGATCCATTTTCTTAACTTTCTCTCATTCAGGAAATATTGATGGCAAAGAAAATCTGAAGATAGTAAAAGGGACATTCTGGCTTCTTCTGGAAGCTGTATTTTTTTTTTTTAATCTTTCTTCAATAGAAATCTTTAGACAGATTGAATTTAATATAAGCCGGAATAACGATGACCTGGTGCAGTATAGTCTGTAATAGAGAATATACAACGATATTAGTTACGAAGTTGTACAATACGTATTCAAAGAAACGCTTAAAACCAGGAATTTTAGCTTTCTCTAGACCAAATTTCCTAAGTGTAAGACATTAGGGCTGCATCGTTTACATATTTTACCTTGACGTAATTAATTGATGACTTTTTACTGAACAGATTCATTAGCTATTGAACTTTACACTGACGTTGTAGATCAAATGAGAATTAAATGATTACAAGTCGCAGGAATTGCTTAATGGCATCTAAATGAATTCCTTTTTAGCATCTACTTTGAAAATTAGTGATTTTAAATTGCACGAGCTTATTAAGTTTTCTGTCTAATATATTTCAGCACCTTGTTTCGATCAAAAATGAGAAGTCGTTGTCAGTCGAACAGGATCATTGGAATGGAGTACATTGGGATTGTCGTGATTGCTGCAGTTGTCATTGTACTGTTGTTGTTTATTTATGCTGTAAGGTTGAAGTGTGCAAAAATTGATTCCATTTATCCAGTTGCTGGGTTGTACGAACTTTACGACTTTGCTTAGGATAGCGTAAAAATATAAATAACATCAAAAAGGAACTTTCTAATTCAAATCAGAACACAGCCCAGGTGATTTTCTGGATAAAGCTAAAATTTCTTTTGGCCAACTGTTTGAAATTTTCTTAATTTTTATTCCCACCAATCGTCATCATTCTCAAAGTTTTGCTAAAACATGGATAATTCAATCATTAAAATTACAACGATTGTCCTCGTTATGATAGAAATCCTCACAATTATGCTCGTCATATGGAGCCTCTGGCTTTTACTTAACGCTCTTATACAAATTTCATATTCCGCTTTACAAAGATTTTTAAACAACCGCCGACCTTCAATGGACAGGTTCAACGCGGACGTAACTCATCATATTTAAGTTTTTTTTACTAATCACAGCGTAGTTGGACTAGTGAATCTTGATTCTTGGATTCTCCCAGTTTTCATTTTTTTATGGGGCATTTATATATTTTAAATCTTGCGACCTTGATAGAAAAATTCAGTGTTTAACCTTTTAACCACCAACGGTGTACAATTACAAGGCTCGTTACCGCCTGGTTCGGCTCAGTTATTGCAGTAATCTTGCTAAGTTGTGCTAACATGAAGTTTCTCAACCCATTCGCTCTATCTGGCTCAGTCACAAGCAACGTAAGAACTCTTAACCGGAAATCTTTGAGGGATCCCGCTTCTCTAAAACTGCTTTAATTTGACACCGTTTTGGACACGACCACTTCAGAAGATCAATGGATAGTTGAGAATACGTTAACAGGTACTGTTACTCTATAAAGCTAGAATTCCTTGTAGAATAGAATATGTAGAAATAATATCTGAATTTTAAATAGAAATAAGTACGTATGTCGCTAACTTTCTCCTTCCCTTGCCGTAATTTTCTTTTCAGCTTTCTCCGTGCTGAACTGAGCAACAAAGACAAGATTAACAGAGTAGAGTGTAGAGTATCTTTTTTTTCTCTGCTGCAGCCGTTGTCTTTGTACTCAATCCGTTTCCTGAGCAAACGGAAGTTTTTAGGAAGTCAAGTAAAACCAGCTAGGTGGCGTTTGTTGAGATGTGAAAATTATGATATCTTTAGTTATCCATCTGGAATAATTGCAATTCGAGACTGGACATGGCATTTCCTAAAGATATAAAGATATAAGATAAAACATATTGCTATGAAGTATCTGTAATTCTGTTGAAAAGTGGATTAATAATTTTTGAGTTTGTTGGGCCATGATTTGTTCGAATTTCTCAAGCTTTGCAGACCTCAAAGCAGAATAACAAGAGTTCAGTGGAAGTAGCTTGTTTATCATAAACTACCTCGAGCAATGCAGGTAGTTTTGCCTGGCGCTCAAGAAATTCGCACATTTAAATTGTTTTTTTTTCTTTCGTTGAAGCAGCATGTTTTTGCAGCAAGAGAGAAATGTCCTTTACCCAAGCCAAAGGAGACACGGCAGCATTTAATGATGTCGTTAAATGCATCCAAGGCTTGCGTCATGGTTGCATCTTTAAAGTGAATGTCAGTATTTTCTAGTATGGCATTTTATGGTATATAGTTTGTTTGTAAGTTTTTGAAATATAACTGAACTAAAGCAGCAGGAAGGATTCACATAGACAGTATATCTAACTAAAGGCCAACAAACAAGTCTGGAAATAACAGGTTGTCCATGTGTACATTGTAAAAAATTCAGCATGCGTGGTCGTTTCCTAATCTCTCGGTGTATTTTATGTACACTATTCAATACCAACACGTGAACTTTCTCATTATGATGTGAAGAGTTGTTTGACTGCTCTGTTTTTTTCTTCTCGGGTGAAAGTAAAGCAGGAAGTATCATTGAAAGGGGGCCTCATAATTTCTGTCTTTGGCGCACAATTACAGCTAATTGTGAAGGCTGTCCGTGCTTTCAATTCAATTGTCTTACTAACTTTACGCGTGATTTCATTACTATTTCCCGGGACTCCGAAGGATATACTGTGCTTCAGTTGGTTTTGTTCACGTGAATCAGGTATTAGCGTTGCGTGCCATCTAAATTTTTAACAAGTCTCATTTGCAACCAGTTTTAGAGTGTGTTTTCCAATTACGAACATGTGTTTCATCAAAGAAACCCAGTAATTATCCCTGTTCAGGGATAATTTCGAGGACAGTCCCAATCAACTCTTGTATATAAACATTCTTTTGTGTTGCATGTGCTCCAGTTATTAATTGTTTTATCCGTCAACAGAACACTTTTAAAAGTTTCCTCAAGCACTTAATTTCCGAAATTTCGTATATAATTACTTAATTATTTGAATGTAGTGTAGCATCGTCAATAACCAGTAATTATAAAGAAGTTGTATACAAAGGAACGAATTTTTCTTTTTTCAATTTAAGAAAAATAAGTTATATTCCTGGGTGTGACCATGCAGGAAACTATAAAAAGACGCGATATTTTGCTGCTATGGATTAATAAAGAAGTAAACATTAAAGGCTACACGAGGTAGCAATATTTGTCTCAGATTCCTTAGCAAAACGTTGGGTGAAAGTCGGTGAAAGCTTAAACAGGTCTCTTTTGCAAAGCTCGTGAAAGACTCATTTAGTTTTGAAACAATCAAGTAAATTGGGAAAGTGTAAAATGGTGAATAAAATTAAGTCACGTATGAACTTGAAATTCTCTCGAGTACCACCTCCAACAACGGGTCAGATTAAACTCCTCGACAATCTCTTTCTGTACTACAGCATAGTCTGCTTGTCACCCATTTTGAGTAAGATTAACTCTAAGAGAAAAGTTATTATAAGAGTATCATGGTTAGCGATACTTCCGTACATCGGATTTAGAATATGGTCCTTTGTTTGCATTTTGTACGACGCATTACTAATCACAGGAGCTTTCACTTTTATACACGGAAAACCAGATCAATATGTAATTTTAGAAGCTATTTGTTGGATGTTCGTTGCATGCATGGGCTTTTGCTCGGACGTTGTCTTTCTTGACTTTGAATTCCACAAAGTCTTCCGTCAATTCCAGTTGTTTCTGAGTGAACTCTTTGTAATGACGGAACTCGACGTTGCTAAAACATTAAAACGAGCTGTTTGGAAGTCATGGAGATATATTTTGTTTTCAGGGTAAGCTCTGGCGCCCTGTGTACAAATTTAAAAATTACTCACCAACTTATAATTGTATATTTTTCAGATTCGTGGACATATTTGAGATAAAGGAAACCATTGGGCATTTACAACCTGAAACTACATACTCCACATTTTTCTACTCCATCGTCCCTTATCAGAACCCGGTCCTAATTGACTTGGCGTTTCTAATCCAAAGGTTAAACGTGTCATTTCTTCTTCTGTGTCTCTCTATGACGACCACGCTTTCAGGGTGTATATCTTACTACGTCGAAGCTGCGCTTGATGTTCTTGACGAGAGTTTATCTAAATGCTCAGGACCTGACTCTGAGAAAAATGCTCTAAAGTATTTTCAGAAATGTTCCCAGCTGCACTACATTGTTGGAAGGTTATCGAGGAAAATTGGACTGGGTGTGATGGTTTTCTACTCGCTGTATGCAGCTCAGCAAGGAGCCCAGACCTTCGTCGTGTTTCAAACATTACGGGCAGGAGGAAGTGTTGAAGATTTGAGGCTACTCTTTACGGACATGATTGTAAGTTCTTTTTAATTTTAAATGTTCAAAAATGAAAGTAATTTCTAAACGGGGCTTTATTTCGTCTTAGCTGTCTGGTTCAAGGCTTATCCACTCGTTTCATGCACTATCTGTCGCGGATAATGCTTCCGATAGGTTTTTGCAAGGAGTAAAAGACTACCTGATGCGAAACAGGGGCAAGCTGAGTGTAAAAGCGTTTAAAGCTGCTAAATTGGCTGCATCAAATGTCAAACCAATTTCGATGACTGTTGGAGGCTTTCGGTGTCAGCAAGACTTTCTCCTTACAGGAATGGACATATTTTCTAATATTTACTTTACGGCCGCGTTATGGCAATAGCTTTATGCATTTTCACATCTATAATCTGCGGGCAACTCTTATATTTTGGCTGAATATTCATATTATGGATGTATACATAGAGTGTTTGCGAAAATATGCTCACATTAGGCTGCTGTTAAGTAATTTTTGTCAACATAAAATATAATTATCTCTGCTGTATAACGTTACGCTTCATTTACCAAGGCCACAAAACTGAGAACGATTGTTTTTGTTTATTATTTTGAGTTAATGTTAGCCTTAAAAATTGCAGAAACTTTGGGTGATTTAGATTTTAATTTAGATGTAAACCATGTGATTAGATAACTAAGATGTATAATACCGTGGTCGATATTGTATAGTATATTGAAAGTTAATAATATTAAATATGCTGTCATTGTCGGTTAACATAGTTGGTGTTAATTGAATAAAGGCTACGATACAATCAATAACAGGTGTGAATGACCTAACGCTGGCACCGTTTTCCAGCCACACCAATTTAATTTTTTGGCGAATTTGTGCTGCAGGAGTTATGGTTTCGATCTCACACTAATGATAATTTCTTACAACATGGAACTAGTTTTAAACATAAACGACCAACAAAAAAAATCCTTGAGGGTTGACATTCCGAATCTATAGGCTTGATTTGATTAAATCGTTGGTTACCATTAACGGATGTTGTTATCGTTACCGGCAGACAAGTTGACAAATTTCAATGGTGTACAGCTGCTACTATTGACATAATTGTAAAATAATTGATTAATTGGTTTTACAGAGATTTTGCTGTGGTTTCTTCTTCATTGTATTCAAGAGTTACATAACCATTTGGATATTTTATTTGATCATCATATGCTCCCCCCATTTCCTAAGATCTTTCGAACATAAATCTACAATGATTCGTTCAAACATCCGGAGCAAGTCAATGCCTGTTTAATTCAAGAAATGAATGATGATTACATCCAAAAAGATTTGAAAGGTCACATGTCTTAAACTTTATATAGATGTAAATTTATAATAAGCAAGTGTAATATGATTATGCTTTAACGCAAAATATATGGTTCTCACGTCTACAAACAACCGTATTGATCTGGTTCGCAGAACTTATGGTAACGATATTAAAGTATTTGTAGAAATGCTATGGTTTCACCGGCAGTAATGATAGGGCGCTTTGGTTTTTTTTTTTGCTCAATCTAGACAGCTTCCGATTTTTTTTGTAGTTCCATCAAAAATGGTACTTGAGGCAGTCGCGACGCGTATTTGTTAATTTACATCATATCATAATCAATGTCTGTGAGGCTATGTATATGATTATATCTAAGAGAAATTCGTGTAAGCAGGTGGGTTTTATAATCAAATAAGATTTTAATGGGCGTTAGAAACAAAAATGAAATGCTTGAATAATATTAATTTATTAATATTTATTAAATATACAGTAAGCATTGTGAATGCTGATTTCTTTAATAAACAAGCAATTAGCAAATCTAGCTTCATGCTTCGGCATTACTATTTAGAACAGTTAAAAAAAACTAATATTTCTTTTTGAATTGTACATCGAAGTAACATCCAAGAGAGACATGGTCCATATGAATAGTGCGCTTGCTAATGCTCCTATAATGGCAAATATCAAATCCAAATTTTCCATTATTTTAATTTCACTCTCCTGTTTGCACTACTTAGGGAAGAACAAACGCATATTCTAGTTGTTCATAATATGTATCAATTTTAATTTACGACATCCTAGCCCGAATTAGAACATGTATATCTTAACGTTCCGAAAGATGCAATATGCTTCTAACCACACATGTTGATTTTAAAATACAACGATGTTTTCGCCTATAAGTTTGATTTGACTAAATCTAAGGTGTAAATTACATGACACTTTCGAATGTATACAAAATATGGATACCTAATAGCGACAATAAACAATCAGCTACTACTTTCATTAAAGAATACTTGCCGGTTGTATATCCTAAGTGCCGTTATTATTTGCATTATGTTCTACCGAGTTTGTAACCATGGATGTTCCAAACACGTATTGAAGATTTCTGCATACAAAATAACGGATGATTACGTGCAAGGTGAGGAAAACGCCGACCGGTTTACTAGAAAACTTGTTTGCATGCAAGAACGGCATCTCGAACAGAACTATCCACATAGCTGTGTAGCCGGTCGCAAGGAAATTGCACACTGACCACAGTTGTAGTTCCTCCACGCCCTCCTGGATCCGACCAATCTAAAAATATTCAGTTCTTTAATATCTTGTGAACTAAGATTTCTTCCTTGAAAATAATCCCTTCAATTTCAAACGGAATATGAAAGTTTCAAACAAAAAATGCTTACAGCAGGAGACACCAATAGCAACCGGTATGAACAACCGATTTGTAGGAAATTAAGAAGGAAGGCGACTCCAAGGGTAGTCCAGGTAAACCCTTGGGTCCAGTATGCCCACTGAATGGATGAACCAGATAAAGTTGCAAGTACAGGGATCCTGCAGAGAAACACGAGGAGCATGTTTGTAGATAAAATATCTGCAAATATCAGTTTCTTCAAGGTTGCACTTTCCATTCCAAGATGTTTTTGGGGTGACTTGGTTTTGATATCTGAAATCACAAGTAAGTATGAAAACTGGGTTGTACATAAAGTGATATCGGAATGCACTGGAATACAGATAAAGATTGTTTGGGTATTGTGGAGATGTCTTTGATAGTCTATCAATTTTAAGCAGCCGGTTTCGCAATACCTAAAAACTAAACCGGCTCATTTGTGGATGAAGCGAGTGGAAACAAAAAGGGATGTTTGTGAGTGTCACAATATAAGCATATTTTGTTTGATATTAAATTTTCTCAAAGCAAGCGTTTCTTGTACGGCATAGGCCTACAGTTTTGTTTATGAATGCACAGAGCAATGACAAAATCAAGAAAAACGTACTATCAATCAAATTTGTTGAAGTCAGATTATATGAAAACGTCTCAATTGGATTAAGGTTTTAAGCTTTTGAATTTATTTGTTTGAGAAGGCATCTAACATTGTCGGCCAAGATAGTAAATACATTTGCAAATTTGCATCGTAGAAGTATCACCGTATAGAAATAGCAACATAAATACGACCAAAGCAAAATTCGTGGAGTCCAAAGAAAAATTATTTCTGTCGATACAATTTATACGTTGCAATAAAATGGATTCGCTACTACTCGCTATATTTTTATTTTTTACGATTTTGAGTATTTATTCTTACGGAGGAAAATTTTCCAATTGATTTGGGTGAGTATGAACTTGCAGCAAAAAAGTTCGTACACTCTTGCCAATTTAAATCTTTGAATCTTGCCCAGTAAGCATCAGCGACCAAGCCAAATTATATTTTTTCTACAGCTGTTCTGCTAAGCTTTATAGTTAATATATATATTTCATATTTAGTGTACACCATTGTAAAATCTTTTCAGGCATTTTTGGTACTATTTTTTATCCGTGCATGAACACCTGATGATTCAAAATATATGCTCCAGTTGAGAAAGTCCTTTGTGGTACAAATGTAAATGTACACAGCATTAATATATACATTTATATGTTAGGATTCAATAAAGGAAGTGTGTCTAAAAACCTTCACCTTATGCTTAATAAATCTTTCTGATCGAATGTATTCAGAGGTTGGCTAGTGTTGGTCTATTTAAAAAAGACTTTGGGGTGGGGTATCTAAGGCAAGACAAATCGTGAAAAATATCTCAGTGGGTTATTTGGATTGTATTCACTGATCCTTACTGTTTTCGTAATGACAATCTTACGAAGCATCTATAAAATTTCAATAAACATGTTATTGTAAAGTGTAAAGTGGCCATAGTGACGGTTATTATTGTCCGAAAAGAGCTTCCATTATGCCCCAATTCTAACAAGAAGCCTTGAAAAAGAAAAGCATTTTGATCAAAGAACTCCAATAAAATAGGCTTTTCTGTCGAGCAAAAATTGCGTTAAATAAAATTGTTAGTAGCTGTTGACATACGGATTCCAGTCATAAAACTTAATCAAAACAGGTATTTGTGTATATAAAACAGTTCCTTTGTTTAGGGAATTATTGCGAGTGTTGCGTTGCGGACAACATTGGCGTTCTTAATATTACAAAAAACCTTCATGCATTTATTCCCTTGGATATTTAGCGATAAAGTGGAAATTTTTTGGCCAGCAGATCTTAAAAGGAAGCCTGAATCGGGTGTTTTCTCATGTCAAGTGTTAATTGAGGCAAAAATAATGCTATGAGAATTGGCAATGTTCTTTATGCATCCTGAAACCGTTTTCTTCCCAATCTCACGGAAGTTGGTCACCAGTATTTTCTTCTTCAAGGACTTCTGATGTCAAAGCATTTAACTTGACACAAACAAAAATATCACTATGGAAATCAAGTTCATAATAAAATTCGAATTCAGGTGGGAAAAGAAAAAATCAATGTTTCCGCACTTCTTCCGAACCACGGTTCTTTCTTTCTTAGACTGGTTTTGAATGACACTCCATTGAATTTGGCTAAAGCTGAAGACACTATCTTGGAATATTTATTTAATTGACTCATTTCATTTCTAAAACAACACAAATACCTCAGTTTTATGAGAAAATCCTTGGAAATAGTTGCAATGATTAATTATTATTTTACCTACTCAGGTTGCACATGTAACATGAATGGAAAAACATAGTCGCAAAACTAGCGCTACTTATCAACAAAAAATTCCCTACCGGGCTACTCAAAACTGCAAAAAGCATACTGTTGCCATATAAAATAAACTTTTGTAAACCGTTTCCTCAACCATTTACAACCACTGCACGCAAAGTGATCAAGACGAAAGTTTTATTCAGGATGTCCATTGATGTGCCAGTTAAAGCTACAAGCAAAAGTATCCTACAGAGGTATACCTGTGGAAACAATATCCGTAAATACCCGTTTCTTCCGGTTTTAATTCTTTGATGTTTTTGGGGCAACTTGCTTATGATATGCCCATTGTATGCTAATTACTAACTATTTATGCTTTTATTTATGTTTGCATTGTACGAAGAAAACCAGGAAAACATGAATAAATAAGCCACGAATCAAATTTGCTGAGGTCAGATTAAAATGAAAACATTTCGGCTTGGAATACTAAAAAACATTGAGATTTCAAGCATTTGAGTACATTTTTTATTCCAGTTTGACGAATGGAAAGGTAGTAAATGTAATTATATCATAGTCCTTACATCATAGTTAATGTAATTATAAGGACTTAAGCTTAATACGGTCTAAGCAAAGCTAATACGATTAAATAACACAATCCAGGCTTTAGAAGGCCAAAGGTCCCCAAAAACAAAATTATAATTGCAAATGGTATTTATATCTAGGACGAAATGCATTTAGTTGTAGTGAGAAACTTTTCTGAAACATACTTTAATTTAACAATTATCCAGATAGATTTTCAATGGGAATTTTGTGGTTACTTGCTTGGTAAGTGTATCCAGATTTATATTTTACTTCTATATTTAGCGTACAGGTACATCAATTTTTTTTCAGTTATTCTTGGTACATTTTTATTAAATATCTTCAATTCAAACCAAGCATCTAAACATTTTTTAAAATTACATTATAACCTTTACTGAAAATATGAATTGTCAAGAGGTACGGTTTCAAATTAAGCTAGCAATTCCACATGAAAAAGCTCCGTCCCAATGCATTTTCGATTAATCTTTTCAAACATGCACATCTTATGGTCCAATCTTCTTGGCTTGGGTATCCTAAGGGAATGAGATGGTGAAAGTACCCATTTCCAACAAGAAAAATGCCCGGGCGCACACAAATGCGGTTGCAGACACCACCGAGACCATGACCAAATCGTCATCATATCGAATCAGGTAGTTCGGGGTAGCAAAGAAAATCCACCAGAATGTAGACCAGCAGATCAGACACCTGTTGCAGGCCATCCATTTCTTCAACTTGTCTTGGAACTTGGGGTGATTTTGGAATTCCTTTTGTTTAGTCCCAAGAAAGAAAACGAGTTGCTATACACATAGGTATATAACAGGTGTGTTAGTTTATAGCTTACCGGTGTCTGAAGAAAGGCCTCCAGCTCCTTGGACAAGTAAAACTGATAAAAGTTGACAGCAATAAGAAGCATCCAAAAGGAAAGAGTGAGAAAATGCAAAACCCACTTGATAGTAGTAGATTGAGAGTAGTTGACCGAGTACAAAGGTAGAATTCCCAGCAGTAGTAAGTGACCACCAATTGTCAAATAGTCGCACACAAGAAGCGTGCGTAAGTTAGCGCTATCCATTTTAAACAAGGAATACACCGGCTTTCACTTAAACCTTGTAGATTCAACTTTGGTTGCTATTTGGTAAGTGCGAAACTACAAGAGCAGACTGAGAATTGTGACAACCTTTCACCAAACCTGCTATTGTGAACCAAGCTATACTGATTGGATCAACCGATGTCTTACTATTTCTTAAGTGGTAATAGTATACAAAGGATCTAGAAAACGGCAATAAATATTCTATTATAAATGATAAAACAAGTGGTCATGGTGACCATTATGGTGCCACTAAAGAGTTTGCTTTTTGCCCCAACTCTAATGAGAAGCCCTAAAAAGGAAAATATATATATTGATCCAATGTCTCCGATAAAATAAGCTTTTCTTAAAAACACGATTGAAAAGATGTTAATAGCTTTTGACATACGGTTTCTAGTCACAAATAAAACTCAATCAAAACAGATATTTGTAGACAGCTTCTTTGTCAGGAGAAATATTGCAAATGTTGCGTTACGGATAAACTTGGTTTTCCTTATATTGCAAACACGTAAACCTGCTTATAACAATTTTCGCATGGGTATTTCGCGATAGAGTGGAATTTAGTTGGCCAGCGGATCATAATAGGAAGCCCTAAGCGGATATATTCTCATGTCAAGTGGTAATTGAGGCAAACGTAATGCTCCGAGATTTCGCAATATCCTTCCTGCATCTTGAGACAGATTTTTTTTCTAATTCTCACAAGTGTTTTCTCATAGAAACTTTTGTTGTTGTTCAAGCACATAGATTGGCTCAAACAAAAATACTAATCTGGGAAATGATTTCATACATAATATTATTGAGTTTGAGAAAGTAAAAAACATAAATTCCTCTCTTTACATGTTTCAAAAACTCTTACCGGTTGGCTTAAATACTATAGATGTTATTATATTAAATATTTATCAATCTATTTATATTCTTGTTTGAGAAAACAAATATATTTAACATTTTGTACGGAAACTCTTTAAAATAAACAGGTTAGCCCCGTCGTCACGTATTCCGAACGATTTTTTGTTCTGGTTTTTTGCAATGAAACTGCATGAGAGCTTCACTTGGCCCCAATGCTTCAATTCAATAAATTTGCAAATATTTGACCTTAATGTATACCACCTACTAATTCACCTATTCTTAAGATTATGAAGATTCGTAACATACAAGAAAATCAATTACTCAATCCTTCAGATGTACTTATGTACCGTGTGGGAAAGGACTTAGCCAAAGTATGAATCTCAATGAAGATTTCTGACAACTTACAATTAATACACCCTGATTTGCGCCTGAATCATCGTACAGCTCTTCCGAAAGTCCTGCGCTGTATTCCTTTAGGGTTCTTGGTTTACAGGCTCCTGGTGTCTGCCAAGTAGGGGTCTCCTAAGAGTCTGGGAACGTCTGTAAAACAGAATTATATGTCAGTATTGTAACGTGATGTTGTATTAATGCCTGTGAATCTGAATCGTTACCATCAATAAGGGGAAGGTTAGCGGCAAGCCAATTGACAAATAAATAGTTAATCTTTTGGTGTAGGTAAACCTTAGCTAGTAGGTAATTCACCAGAAACAAAATAACTGAAGACAAAGGCTGTACATGAACAACAAGAAACGGTATTTCGAATAGAAGGAACCAGAGAGTTGTGTACAGCGCAGCCAGAAAATTGCAACGGAGCCAAATGGTTTTTATTGTAACCACAGTATCTAGCCATCTTATCTGAAAGTCAACCAGAAACTAATCTCAAATTACCCCTAAAATAGTACAAATAACAGTTAAATGTTAACCTACGTCAGCAGTTGATATAATTAGCAACTGAAATGTGCACCCGACATGGAACATGTTCAAAGCGTAGGCTCCTCCTAACGTTGACCATGTTACGGTAGGACTCCAATATGTCCACTGAACTGAGGAAGAATTTCTGATAACAAAAAGGGGCACCTCTGTAAGTGCAAATAGTGTCATATTTGTACAAATAACGTCGATGAAGACAACAGCTCTCAAAGATTTTGTGTCCATAGTTAATGTTAAAGGACAGGTGAAAATATTTTGGGGAAAGCAGGCGGATTTGTAGAGTGAGAAGGTGAGACGACCGGCTCAGTTGGCGTGAACTGATTACTGGAATGAAGGAGCTGAAACACATTTTAATTGACTTGTTGGCTTCTGAACTTCTCGCCTGTATGTATTTCAATCTATACTCACGAGTAATGATCCGTTGTAGTAACGCCGATATCGTCTTCAAATGGGTCGATATATACCATTTCCGACCTGTAAATTATGATGATGCCCTTAGTTTTCCCAAGTTCTTGATTTTGCACTACACCCACATCTTATAAAAAACGCTGAAGCACGATTCCCATAAGTAGCGAAAGATAAAGTGCAGAAAGTCTGCAAAAAATTAAACGTTTCAAAATGATCAGCTTA
>JAAXOA010001223.1:0-16876 GCA_036561885.1 Salina celebensis
GTTCCAAATGCAGACTTTCCTCTGACGAAGCTGCTCAACGAGCACTTTGAATCCTTCCAGGAATTCTATTCCACTAGGTCTAAAAAATCATAAACGTAATTATTAATTTGTATGCTGTTTGTAGTTTCATAAAAACTCTTATTTGAATATAATGATAATGATAACATCATTATAAACTTACTTAATTTGCTCCGGAGGTAAAATGACTCTGTTGGAAGTATTTGTAAAAATAGTGGTTGTTTTATATAATTCTATTAATACAACCAGATATATTCGTTATATACTAACCCAAATCTTCCAGTGTCTCGAAGCTCAAATGCAAGAACAATATTGGTATTGTGAACACCCTTAACCCTAACGTTGACAAAACAAAAAACGATCGAAAAGAAATTAGTATTTTCTAGGATTCATCAAGAAACCTACGATACTTTTCAGTAACACCGTTTCCTCAGCATATAAAAAATGTACTCCCAAAAAAGGGGAATTTCTACTAGTTATATATTTGATGCATCAGTGGTGTGAATTAGGAACAAAAAAAAATATTTGGAGGCTTCGCGAAAACCCTAACATGTTCGTGTCAATGATCTGCTTTCTCATTCCTTACCAATCAACGTTTCCTCCACTAGCTATGTCAAGAATATCGACAATTTTCCCAACATTAAACTCAGTTCCATATGGACGGCGAATGGCGTCTGCAGCAGCTTTCCCGATTTTCATCTACAAAAAAATGGTGTTTTTTACTTATATATGTACTTGTTAGCGATGACTATTCTACTAACTACGAAAGAGCTGGGGTTTTCAGTAGTGTAATATTACATAATCTTCGTAGAGTGATAATCGTCAACGATGTTCCCGAAGGGCAAAAGAATTAACTGATTGTAGCTGTGCAGGGAAAGGAACATTTTCGTCTGATTGGCAATTGTAGTGTAAAACTCTGAGGCAGCCTTTGTTTCCGGCTCACTGAAGGGCGTGCCACCGTGGTATGTTTGCTAAACATAAGGAACTATTTTAAAATATGTAGCACTCACATGGAAGTAAATACAATCTAGACTAAATGATTTATCACTGAGATTACAATGTCAACTTACCTGACACGGGTTGCTAGAAGAACCGCCAGCTACATAAAACATTCACAATTTTAATGATTTAGAATTTATAACATAATTTGTAGTACAAAAGAAAGATGAATTCAAGTCAAGTGACCAGGTGTAGCCATCAAGAAGTCAGTAAAAGGACACTTCCTGTTGAAGTTGTGGTCCCAGTTCCTGTTAGGGTCAACTCCTGGGAATCAGTAAATACAAATTAAAATAGCGCTGTGTCAACATGAGATGACTAATTGAACACATAAAACACAGACCTCGACATCCAGAGATGCTGTTAGTGTGTGAGCGAGTCTGAACATTTAGATTATAAATAAAAAATAAAATAGATATAACCGTCATGATATGATTTAAAGGTTACAGGAAGCTCAACATACCTTTCTCCACATCCTGTCAACGTTTCTCGAGTATATATATCTGCGTGATAAAAAGAAAACATAAGTCTCGTAAAAACACCTCTCTCGTAATAAAATGGGCATTTGTTTAGTAAGCCTGTCATAACTGACATTGCATAATAAAGTTATTTATAAAGCCCGACAAGAACCTATATGAAAAAATTCTGTGCTTCACAGTTAACATCGCTTCACCAGTAATATTCTATTCACAGCAATTTCACATACCCGTCAGGATTCATCAAAGGCATGAAGTACACATCAAAGTCTTCGGTAATGTTAACGATTTCCGATGCAGTGCTTGTTAAAAGCTCATTAGGAACATATGTAACAACCGCTGGGGAAATCCATTCTTGTCCATGAATACCTGTTATGTGTATATTTGAATAAGGAAAAAAAATCGGTTCGGTTAGATGTAACGTGGAAAGTTGTATTCTCCCTTTTGAAAGCAAGTTACGCGGTGTCACATTCGTTCTGCATTTACCTCCATCAAGCCAAATTGCTGGCTTATTTGAACTACTGCTGGGCTTAGAGATTTTGACCACTTTCAAGTCACGCCGTTCGTAGGATTTTCCAATGTTCAATACCTGTTTAAGGATGATATAAACACAATTGGGTGTGATACACTATCTTCTATAAATGGAACAAACCTAACAAAATATGTTACAACTTGTTTAGTTAGCTCACAATTCCCTACCTGTACAATCTGATGGGATGCAGGCAGAGAATCCAACCATGCATAAATCTGTTTGACAAAAATTCAGTAGTTAAAAAGAACTGCTGTGATAATCAATAATTTACCTGGTCAAGACTTCCGTATGTTTCCCAGTCTAGTGCTTTGCCAGCTTTCAGTAATCATTTCGCTTCTTCATTTATCATGCTGCCATCAAAGACAAAAATCGATAGAATTATAGAAGCAAATTTCTAACGAATGCGACACATATTTGTAAACAATACGGCGAATATTTGTAACAAATAAACAAATTTAGAACTAGGGCAAACAAAATATGTTGTAAAAACAGGTAGTTTATGTAAACATATATTTGCCTAAAACAGCCCAAAATATTTACAAAAAAAACAAACAGTATTTGATTAAAATTGCCCTAAAACCTTATATTTGGTTCAAAAAGTGTTTTTTATAAACAATTCATGACAATATTTAAGTCCAACGAACAAAACAAGTTCTTAATACAGTCGGATCATTTGATGACTTAAGAATCCCTTATAAAAGCATTCTGAACTCCGTCGTACGGAAACCTTTACGATTTTAGCACGTTTTCGTGGCGAACTTTACTTAAAAACGAGCTCATAAAATATGTTAAAATCGCCAAAATTAGTTACTAAATTTGTCATATTAGCGGTCCCTTTTTACTTTTTTTCTCTCCTCCGCGCTTCCCTTTTATACTTTTTTCTACCCTTCGCGGTTTCCTATCTAGGATCTATCTATCTAGTATCTTCATTTTGGTTTTAACTGCATTGTAGATGTAATTAAGTTCATCTTATTTAGCCAGCCATGCTTGCCATTAAAAAGGGTACATTGTCCAGCCCTGTTTTATTTGAGTTATTGTCGGCACTTTAAGATGATTCTCCAGAACTTTATGAAAGAATTCTTATTGTTAAAACACCAAATTCAGGCAGACTTATATTACAACCCAGGCTCGTAGCATCTACTTTACAAACTTTGGTAAAAATCGGTCGTAAAGTACAGTAGCTATCGGTGAAACGCTAAAATCAGGTACCTGAAGGTACTCTAACTCTAACCTAACTCTCCTCTGCAGAAGGCTTCTAGTGTACTGTATAAAAATATCGTGAAAATCGGCCGAGATTGTGAAGCCCCTCTGTGCCAAATTTTGTGGCAATCTGTCGAAGCGTTCGGCTGTAAGAGCCCAAAAACGACAGAATAACTGTTAAAAGGCCTGCGGGCACCTGAAGGGCTTGACTAAATCGTTCCAAAAACTATACACTGAAGTGTAGCACCCTCGAAAACCCCTGTGCCAAATTGGAAGACGATTGGTCGAAACGCTGGGCAGTTACTGTGGCTTTCTAACATCTACAATATTTCATTCCCGATTATATGGGACATTTTCGGCGACCGTGGACGATGTGTTCAGATTGACTGCATCATTCTTTTTTTATTGTGACCAAGGGGCCGTTCGCAAATGCCAGCTACCATGCATATTGAAAAAAAATTAAAAGCACTTATTCTGCCTAGTGGATAAGCTTTATTCGCAAATAACATTATTTAATGAATACTTCATGAGAATCTATTGAATCCAGTCACGAGTTCGTCTTATTGTAACATGGAGTACTGGTGTGCGTTGAACTTTAGAAAAAAACTGATGCACATCGCGTGAAAAGAGAACAGACCTACGAGCCATTCAACAGATAGAATAAATTAAATTGCACCTGATTGATAGCAAATTGTCATTTTAATCTGTAACATTTTCAACCTGAGTTTTACTCTGGCGAAATTTTCTTCACGACACATGTCACATGTATATGTAACGAAGGGATATTTTATCTTCGATATGATTAGTGAGAAATTACGATAAGGGAGGTATGTATGTTTTAACACAAATAAGCTTCGGAGACGTAATTTGCCAACGCATGTTTTCGATTGACATTCAGGGCTTATGATACTGGGCAAATGACAACGAAAGTTGATAAAAATAATATATGGATGGCCTAAAAGGATAAGCATTATTTAACAGGTATTATACGAGAACTGTGCAAGGAAATTTCCTCTTACGTTTTTTTGCACAAAATCAATAGGTGGATTGGTTCTTTTTTGTGCCGTTTATCTCATTAATTAACATGAAGTCGTAATTTTGCGTTTACAACAGACCAAACGATGGCAATGATACCTACATAAATCAGCCAAGCCGATCATCACTGACAAGTTATAATTATACGTGTCCTCCATTCTCATGTTAAATTTTCAATATTCAACTATTCTGCCAAATTTGTTCAAGTCCCTACTACAGCCCGAATACACCAAAATTATCAGGTATAATTTTTGAAGTGGTTTAAACTCATGACATGTATGGTTTACTGCTTTGGAATGCTCGAAAAATGTCTGTTTTACTGCGCATGTCTGTTTGTCCGTCTGTCTGTATGATCGCCGAATACTGGCGAACAGATCAGTATCGAAATTTCAGGGTATCATTGACAGTTATCAAGGTTTTGTAAACCCAAGTTTAAAGTTTCTATGAAATCTGAAGTTAATGGTGGTTCGCTAATCACAAAACATTTTTAGTACTGGAATTGATAGGATCGGCTCAACTGAAAATTTTGATCTGACGTCTGAGTATCAGAGTTCTCATCGATGTCTTAATTGAATGGCAGGTTACATAATGATGTATCGCACCTGTGCAAATAGAGTCGACTGAAAGACTGCTGCCCTTGATAAAATCAGTCTGCTGGAGACAAGTTATCTATTCAAATGTGGCATTTGTCACTTACAGAATGTCAGCGTAGGCCATTGTCAAGAACATCAATTATGTACCGTGGTAAATCATCATATGTAGCGTATTGATTGAATTGCGAACGGGGACAGTATTATTGGAAAAGAAACAAATCTTCAATAGCTTCGAATCCAAATTCAATTATAATGTTAAGGTAATATAAGCAATTTTGGGAACTAAATCCTTAACATTACGTTTAACCTACCTTGCTTACAATGTTCTAAAGGAGTTGCCAAGACAGGGTGCTCATCCGTCCTTATTTAGTAAGGACAGTTCTTATTTTGGGCCTAAAAACGGGTAAAAATAAGGACTTCCTTACAGACCCTAAAAGTGTCCTTATTGTCCTTATTTTGAAACTTCTGAAAAGGTCATTATATAATCGTTGCCTACTTATCAGATCAATCATTGAAAGTCCCGTTGATGACAGTTTTCATCCCCACCAAAATTTTTGGACGTCCCTGGTTAGTACACAAAACCTCACAACTGTGCTGTGAAAAGGGTTCTCAACGTCTGGGTCTGATTTCATTGCGTGAAAGCCACATTCCACTGTATGAAGCACTTAAGTCAAACTTTTCTCAGAACATAACGGGGTTACCCCGATGCAATTTTGAACCTATCGAGTATTACGACCAACAACATTTTTGGTACTTGAAACAAGGCCGCAACATGAAAATACTCTTCCGAAAAGTCTATTTGCCAGCCAAGCAATCTAATTGCTTAACATTTTAGTCGTTGATTTTAAAGGTGTGAAAATCTGTGAAAGTCAAGGCAGAAAAACCATGGGGATAATTGTTTTAAACCCGGAGAAAGTAATGATCCGTGGAAAAAGAAAAAGGCCATGTAATGGTAAAATTTTAACAAGTTTCATTTTATAGGGCAAAGGGAAACAAACAAACATGTGATTTAGTGATAGGATCTAATTTGTGCAGTTCCCTGGGAACAAATAATCTTGAGTCAGACAAGGACGTCAAGTTGAGCCAATTTATGCATTGAAACGAGTTTTTTTTTTCATTTTTGCATTTATGACACGTTTTCTGTTCCATGTATTATGATGTAAAACACTTTGCTCCTGGTCACTCACTCCATTGCCGATTTTATTACAAGAAACGCTTGCGGTGTCTTCGCAGGTGTACACTAAAAGTAATGCCAATCTAATAATGAGAAAGTTGACCAAAAACGTGAAAAACGGTCGTATTTAATCATGAAAAAAAGTCAAAATTGTGTCCTTATTTCTGATCTAGCATGTCCCTACTAGACCATGAAACCATGTGAGCTTGTGAGCACCATGTGCCAAGAACTAATTCCAACGGAATATAAACGAAAAACCAAATTTTCTGTTTATCCTAACAATTTTTATTGCTTTTGAAAAATATAATACGGTCAACTGAATTGTCTACTAAGGTGTACTAAAATGTCAAACTATTCAAACGTGCGTAATGCTTTTTGACCAAAACCCAAGTAAACAACTGAATCGTAACACTTTAATAGTTTCCACCTGTGCATATAGACAGAACTGAATCGGTAACATATTTTGTTGAATAATACTCTTATGTTTGTATTCGACAGTTTACTGGTGTAGGGAAATTCCAATACGTTTATAGAGTTGATACTTCGTTGGATACACGTATTGCAAAAATTCCGAATATGAAGATGATCAATTATATTATTAAGTAGCAGATGCAGACGATGCTTTATGCGAATGGCAGAGCTGTCT
The DNA here is from genome assembly GCA_036561885.1 of Salina celebensis. Taxonomy (NCBI): domain Eukaryota; kingdom Metazoa; phylum Arthropoda; class Collembola; order Entomobryomorpha; family Paronellidae; genus Salina; species Salina celebensis. The sequence continues at coordinate 6,671 of JAAXOA010001223.1, forward strand.
GTCCGTCTGTCTGTCTGTCCGTCACGCTCTGCTCCGACGAAACTACTGGACCGATTTCGATGAAAATTTGTACGATTGTTCTGTAGGCCAATGTGGTAGGGGGTACAAAATTTCAGAGCAATCGGCTAACTATTACAATAGTTAATTGGCCAGTTAAAGTTAACTATAGTGCATTGTAATGTCGAAAAGTTTTTATTCGCTTTTTGGATAGCCATTTTTAAGCTGACGATTTTTGCTTGAAGCATCAGTATCGTATTTCGTCATTTTTACTAGCTAACGGAGCAATTAAAGCTTATTAATGCATTTCAATCGGCAAACATTTTTATTCGATATTTCGATTAGGCTATTTATTCACTGATGTTGCATCCGCTACTTTTCTATATTTCGATTTGCGGTTTATTTAACATGGACAGGTATGAATCGAGTGGATGACATGTTTTCTTCATAATGCTGAATAAGCTCCAAAACATATTTACCTGCTTCTTGCCGATTGCTGATTTTGGCGTCGAACGACTTGATTATCCACAAACCACAAATTCTTAAAGGAGCGAATGGCAATCGCATTTAGTAGAGTAAAATAAAATATAAACTCGAATCAGAGTTCAAGTTGATACTTGGTATAGCAAGAATCATTAAAGATGGCACGAATGAATGAAAGTTAACGCGACTGTTCAACAGTTCAACGACAACGAATGAGCTATAAGTTAATGAGGGCAACGACGAGATGGGTGTTTGATTTGGGTATAAGTGCGTAGTATAAACACTTGACGAGCACGTTTTCGTAACGATAAATCTTCTTATCTACATATAACTCTAAATATTATATATAGGTTGATTCATATATTCTATTTATGTCACAACGATGTTATAGTTTGCCCGTTGAGTTTGTCGAGAGTTTGAGACATTTTGCCCTCAATGGTCGTTTGATTTTGTTGATAATATTGTGTATATAAGTTAAATCTAGAGGCTAGAGAGCCAGACTCATATGAACAAACAAACGCTAAATAATAGTAAAACCGACTATTGATTGTCAACATTTTTGAAAGAGATCGCAAATCAGTCTAATCTGCACTTTGGGACTTTGACTTTCACGAGGTTGAATTTAGTGTTTGTTAGTTTATCTTGAGATTTATCAGTTACAATGATCTGACCAGCTTTGTACTTAAAAGAGAATTGCACCATCATGAACCACATCATCTAGCTGGTGGGAGAGCGAAGGAGCCAAAACCAAACGTAATCGACCGGTACGTAGAGGTTCTACTCTGCGAATAATTCGGAAACAAGTAGCAATAATACGAACACCATGGAGTCTTACGAAAAAGATTACATCATTGAGAACTTATCTGATTTAACAAGGAACACACGTATTAATGATGGTTTGTTAGATTATCTCATGGCACAACGAATCTTAAGTGACGAAGAGGAAGAACATTTGGTAAGCCTATTTTACTTCTTTACTTCAGATTACAGTTTAGAGCACATGCAACTTATACTAAATAAAATTACTGATTCACTTCCTGCTGAACGTCGCTCACAGACAAACTCAAGCAGTGGCCCGAGATCCGCTACAAGGGAATTGTACAAAATCGTTACCACAAGACGAAATGGATATATCTTACTGACTGAAGCACTTTACTTGTCTGGGCAATACGTAGCAGCAAACATTTTGCTTGATTCTCCACATGTAGCAAATCCACCAGATAATTTACTGGAGACCCAAGCTGCACTGCTTTTAGATTTTGAAGTCGAAATATTACAATCCAAATGTACACTCAAAGAAATGTTTCCTAAATGGTCCACCTTATCGTTGATTGAAATCCTTCGGGACTCACAAGTCAACAGAGAGTTCAGGAAACTACAAATCATGAGTCCTCCCTTACTCAAACTTAACGGCTACATTCCCCCTGTGCGACCGCTTTACCTTTTAAGGTCTATCTCGAATCGACTTTTTGTAAGGAAAGAACTCTTCAAATGTGAAGAATCTGAATGCAAAGACGTTTTCGTATTCACTGGGATTAACTGGACGAACCTGAGAAAATTAGTGGAGCCCCATCTTTTGCAGTCTTCTGAATCGCAACGGTGTTCAATAACATGCAGGCATATATATCTGGAACATGAACATGATTGGAATGACATACTCCAAGTAGCAAAAGTAGCTGTACACTTGATAAAGTTTGACGGGGTCAACTATATTCTTCAAAACTCTAATCATGCCACAAGCATTCTTCTTCAATATAGCTTTCGGGGCCATGAGCATAAGCAACCATATGTATCCGAAGATGACTTTGTACAGCAGATATCATCCGAACGTAATGGTGTGTTGGTGTGTGACATACCTGGAATGGGAAAGACATGGTTGATGGAGAGCCTTGCACGGAAAATTCAGGAGGGTTCCACTGACAAAATTGTTTTTTTTATTTCTCTACCACTTTTAGCAAAGCATCTTGAGGAAAATCCCTCGAAAAGCACCCAAAGTCACAACACAATGTCCATCCTTGAATACACTTACGAGTCAAAACTGGCGGCCGCAGTGTTATGTGGAAATGAAAACGAAAACACTCCGACTCTTGTGTTTGTTTGTGATGGATTCGATGAGATCATGGATAGTTACGTGGAAAAAACCATATTATTCCTGATGGAGTTGAGAACCAAACCAAACGTGAAGCTGCTAATAAGTTCTCGCCCTAACATGCGTAAACGTCTTGAACGAACTTTCGAGCTTGCTTCTTTTGACATTCGTCCGTTGAGAACAGAAGAGCAAATTAGGTGTTTAGTAGCTAGCTGGTGTGGAAAGTCGACATGTGATGAGAATGATACTCAATTGGAAAAGTTTGCAACACAGTGCATTAAGTCCATTCTGGTTCTTGAAGTGGACCCCATGAGTAAATTTCTTGGAACCCCTCTCATCTGTTCGCTTCTGTCGGTTATTAACGAACAGCATGCTAAACGCCTATCAACATCAATTCCCAGCAGACCACTGGTCATCCCGTACACTGTAACTGTAAATTCCATTTCTGAATTATACGAAAGGTTTGTCAATTTCTGTTTACAGAAAGTGCCCAAACATCAACAAAAACAAATGATGAACTACCATACATATAAATCACTGCTACTGCTCGTTCCAGAGGTGGCTGATGCATATAATCGTATCGAGCATTTTAAGTTCGGAAATTTATGCATAGACACAGAGCTGGTTGGAATAACATCCCAAGACGGAGAGTTTATGCATAGAAGCTTTGCAGAATATTTTGTTGGAAGGTTTTATGCTGAGTTCTTCACGGATGTGAATGTTTACGATGAAGATTTCATATTGCTTGTTGGTACTCAATGCATTCGGAATCGATTGAAAACCAGCCGATTTTATCGTACCTTCGACCCGCCAAACTCGGATCTAACAATTGCCGATCTTCACGTTAAAAACCCAACTGTGCTTCATTTCATGAATGGCGAATATAATAAGGATCCCAAGCATCACGAACTTTTAATACACACTGAAAACCAATCTAAGCTACAAAAGTTGAAAGTATTGATGAAAAAGTTGTTTCCGGAATTCCTTTTGGTGCATATTTATTTGAATTTTGAGAAATTGCTTAGTTTGTTTGCGAACATGATAAAAACTTTTTATAGCAATGAAGAGAGAATCTCCTTTATTAATGACACAACTAACCAGTTAACTGCTACAAGGCTCCTGCGTTTTGCAGCAATGTATGGAACACCTGAGGTAATCAAATTGGTTTTTTCAATATACGCTGGCTTTGAACAAAACAAGCTCCTGGCAATGTGCAAAGATTGTTCTTTTCGCCAAATGGAATCTCCGTTGGAAATAGCAATCCAAAGAAACGACATAGACGTGGTGGAAAGTTTTTACGACAAGGTACATTTAACAAGTGATCAACTGTACAGATCCTGTTTGACGGGAAAGTATTCTAATACTGAAAATAACGACAAAAAGTTAAAGATAATGGACCGAATTATTCCTCATGGAAATGAAATATTTCATTTGATTCAAATTATTCAGGGTTACATGCATAATCCGGATTTAACGGATCCGGATGGTTCAGATTTAACGGATCCGGATGGTTCGGATTTAATGGATCCGGATCTTTCGTACTTAGCGGATCCGGATGTTCGGGATTTCCATTCTGTTTATTCTTCATCTGCTATCATCGACAATGACGATGATTTTTTCAGATTGGGGCTAATGGTAAAGTTTGCTTACATACGGAACACGTTCTTAAAAGGAATGGATGAGGAAATAGAGCGATGGGTTATAACATACATTTTGAGGAGATGCGACGATGAAGTCTGTATCAAAATGCTGTTATTGTGTTTTCCAAGCCGGAAATTAGGGAAAGGATTGTGTACGTCTTCACCAGGCTTGAGCAGTACGCTGGTCACTACATTATCGGCCCAACAGATTATCAGCTTACTGGATGCAGGCAGTGCAAAAGAGACACTCTCTAAGCTGAAAAAACCGAATTATCATTACTGCTTTGCAAACATTATAGGATTGGAAACGCTTAAGGTGCTTCTTGCGTTATGTCCCAATTTCACCGACTGCAACGATTTCAAACGTAACTATATGCACTTCGCTGTTTATCATGGTAAAATGAATTGGCTGGAGCATTTGATCAAGCTGGGGCATGACGTAAATGAGCAGGATACTGACGGTGACACACCGTTGCTTTCCGTTACCCAAAAATCGCAGCCAGAGATGGTCTCACTTTTGGTACAAAAAGGAGCGGACGTTTTCTTAACGAATAAACAGGGCGAAAACTTAATTGACAAGCTACTTTTCGATCTCTACGACAATGAAACCATGAGCAACGCGGTATTCTCAGCATGGGTAACTTATATATTCAACAACAAATACGATCATCTATGGGAGATGAAGTACTCCAATACACCAACAAAAATTTCGAAATTGGAACATGCATATTCTGGAAAAGCAAATCTAGTTTATTCGCAATACAGTAATTGGGAGTGTCCCCCACGAGCGATTAAAGCTGCACGTATAGAATGGTCCTTATTATGGTCAAATGATCGCGAGTTTATCCTAATGCTCCTTGAAATGTTTCCCAGTGCTGAACATCCATATGACCACGAAACAGATGATCTTCGCATAAAGAGCAAGACAGAACCATTTGCATTTAATTCCGATGCCTTAATGAAGCTACTTAACATTAACGAGGCAAAAGAAGTGACAAAGCATGTAATGATAGAAAAGGCTGATAGCAAATACTTTACGCAACTCTTTGATTTTATGCAGGACACAGAAACACTAAATGTCTTATCCGTAATAATTCCCGACTTTTCTTGTTGCAATAGTAGAAAACTTAATTACATGAATATATCTGTTGCTCAAGGAAAAGTTGAGTGGCTTGAATATATGATTGATTTGGGCCATGATGTCAATCAGAAGGACACGAGAGGCAACACAGCTCTTTTCTACATAAGTGAAAAAAACACAATGAAGGTGATACGCCTTTTAGTGGAGAAGGGTGCAAATGTGTATCATAAAAATTTAAAAAACCGGACTTTTGCACACAAATTTTTAAACACTAAGATCCCAAGGGAGCTTCTTATTGAATGGACACAATATATGGGGGGAATTGGAGCCCACGAAATATGGCATATTAGGTCGAAGTGCTACCGTGAGGAGACTCCATTCGAATGCCTAACAGACAAACTGGGGAAGCAGCACCCAGCAATCAGAACTGTTTTGACAGCTTCCCCCTACCCGTCATTGGATTGCTGCCCCCGATGTATGCAACATTTGCCCGAGCCGCACATTTTTCAAAGCGTCCCCACGGTTCCTTTTGAGTGTCGGTGGTGCTACTCAAACTGCTCCTTATCTTCACCAATCTAAATCGAATTTTAAAACAGTTCATAGTTGTCATTCATATATTTTATGCACAAAATTTTCGTTTCCTGAATAAAAAGTTATAATGTTTCTATCTGCCCATCCATATGTTTGCCGCTAAGACTAATTACTATATAACGACAGTGTGATTCCTTAGATCGAATATTAAATTTCTGTGAGCAAAGAAAATTTTAAAATATTGTTCACTGCGATAGAAAATGGTTTCGTCGGAGATGATATTATTTTGCAAGGATTAGCCGAATCTTTCTCTTACAATTTATAGTAAGTAAGTACGATACGTACTTACGATACGAAGTTACGATAGTAAGTATAACCTAATATTTATTAATATTTAACGTAAGTTGTAACTGAAGTCAGTAGATGTAATTGTAATAATCCAGTTTTTGACGTATTAAGGGAAACACCATTAAGCCTTCGCTTCCCGCACTGTACAACATGGCATTTTTTATAGTCCATTTCTAATAAGTCATACATGTTTCTTGTACAATTTAACTAATTACCTTCCACTTTTTAAAATTATTCAAATGTTACAATCTCGCATGATTGCTTTTTTTCATATAACTTGATAATGTACAGATTATCAAAAGTTCAGTGGTAAAATGGTATCACAAAATATTGCATTATGGTGTGGTACATGGAATGGAATCCAAATTCTACCTCAGCAAACAAGCCTATAATGCTCACATGACCAACGAAGTAATCCCAATATTCATTAATCCAAGGTTTGCCGTATATCTCAAGAGAGGATTATCGGATTTGCCTTTTCCGTGTGTGTGGAGCAATTAAATTTAATGAAATTGTTTATTTATTACTAGCGAATATTACTCGCGATTTCGATTGAGCTTTGAATGCTGATTAAGTTTTGGTTATTGCGCCTATGGTTAATTCGCCTATGGATAATTTGCCTACGCTCATATCATTTTTTTGTTTGTTTTCGCCAGTTTGCTTATCAAATGAGTCAATAGTTGTTTTTTCAATGCGAATACTTCTTTTCTTGTAAGTTGTTGTAATATTCTGTGTATAAAATTGTTATTTTTCGGAAGGATTTATATTCATGCTCGTGTTTCCAAAATTACAGCAACTCAGCTGTAAACTCATGATGCTCTAATTGTAAGTACAAGGAAAAAGTTACAAGATAGGTTAACCAAATATTATAATATGTAATACGGTATATCATGACAATAAATTGTTTAACGATATGTGAAAGTGTGATTTACCACAGACAGATATGCCTATCTGCAAAATGTAACACGTCTTATCTTTCAACGTCTTATGTCGAAGAGTTTTATAGCACAATATGTTCGAAGAAGCGTGGTAAGTATACATGTCCTAGATGCAAAAATAAAATGGACAAAACAAAAAGCAACCATGGGAAATCTTTCGAAACCCTAGGATATATCCGGATAGCCATCAAAGTATTCCGGGAAATTTTGAATATTGCCAACTCACTTAAAAATCAGTTCACTTATGGAATAAGCTACGGAGAACTTCATGACGTCGCTAGTTTTCAGTAATTTTAGATGCAAATCTCACTAATCGGACCGAAGGGGCAAACCGAATTTATTGTGATTATTAACTTCAAAACAACGTGTTTTGCTTTTTATACGTCGTGTAGTGCAACAATTTATCAGTAACAGCTTTTTTCCGAGACAAAACAACAAATGGGGTCTGTCTTGTAACTCATTGCGTGCTCAACTGTGGTCAAAAGTCAAATTTCAGTTATTACTGTCCGGTGGTATGGGGTCTGCAGTCTGTTTCTGCCAGAGTTCAAAATCTAACCGTCAAATTTGCGAAAAACATGTGAACCTGATTTACGAGATTTAACTCATAGAGTAGTAAAAACTTTTGATGCCATGATGTTCGCCGTAGTTTATTCCATAGGGATATTGATTTTGAAGTGAATTGGTCAGTTTCAAATTGTCCCGGAATACTGAGAAGGTGATCCGGGTACGTCAATGGAGTTTGGAAGATTTTCCATGGTTGCTTTTGGTTTTGTCCATTTTATTTTTCCATCTTGGACATGTGTAGTGGTAAGTTCCAATGGGGATGATATTGTAAAGTGTACATGAAAGCAAGAAGGTGTGATAAAGAACCAATATTTACGCCTAATGAGCAGTGTATTCCAAAACTTAAATTAGAAAACTGCTGGTATCAGGAAACCAGGGATTGGGGTTTTAAAAATTTAGATTGACGAAGCAACCTAATTGAATAACCTAGTTGAAAACCTAACTATCCTATGCAGATGGCTTCTAGCATCCACTGTAAAAAAAGTTTGGTGAAAATCGGCCGTAACAGGCGGTTTTTATCGCCAAAATCTAAAAACAGGCTCCTGCAGGGCATTTGGTTTTAGGAACCCCCAAAATTCACTTCGCATAATGTCACTGAGATTATGGGGCACCTCTGTACCATATTTTGTGGCAATCTGTCAAAGCGTTCGGCCGTAAGAACGAAAAACTGTTAAAGGGCCTGCGGGCACCTGAAAAACTTGTCAACATCGCTCCAAAAACTTTACACTGAACCGGAGCACCCTCGAAAACCCCTGTGCCAAATTAGAAGTCGATCGTCAATAACGCTGGGTAGTTATCGTCGGACAGCTAGGTAGTATGTGTATGTTTGGCTCAACCGACATTGAAGAATGGCAAAACTATATGACTGTTCATACAATATTATTTATAGCACTCATCAAGTCATGACTGATAAGAATATTGCAACATCAGCAGCCTCATCTCAACCGACATCAAAAACTCGGAACCCACTTTGGAAGTAAATTGTGATGACAAGCACGAGCCAAGCAGCCCATACCCGAGCCCCATGGAACCGTGTGAAATAGAGTACATTAATAAAAATTTATATGTTTTGAGCATAAACACACACTGTAACATAACTTTATTAACTTCCCTAATTCAAAATGGGCTTATATCCGTGGAAGAGAATCAACGTTTGGTAACCTTAGCAGAACCATGTAATATAAATGGCAGAAGGAATTATTTTGTTATTTCTAGTTTCTCTCACAGAAAGCAAGATACATACACGATGCGCCTATAGCTGCTGCCGAGAAGTTATATGGCTACATCAAGACCAGGGAAAATGGGTACAATTTACTAATCGAGGCCCTTCACAAGTCTAACCAAACTGGGGCAGTGCGCACATTGCTTGATGCCCCTCACGGAGTGAAGCCACCATCTATGATACTGAGGGCACAAGCAGAACACCTTTTAAAGTTTGAAGTCCAAGTAAGGGAAATGAAATGTTCATTAACAAAATGGTTTCCTGAACTGTCTGCTGAATGCTTGATGGAAATATTAGGTGACCTCGAAGTAAACAAAGAGTTTAGAGACCTACAGTCCGGCGGCAATAAATTGCTAAGGCTGCATGGCCAGATACCCCCCCAATCGCCCGTTTTACATTCCAAGGTCGATCTCAAATCGACTTCTTTTACCAGAAGAACTCTTCATGCGTATAGAATCAGAATGTAAAGACGTATTTGTGTTTACTGGGATTGACTGTAATTATTTGAGAGATGTCATCCACCCCAACCTTTTGCGGGCTTCCACGCGAACCGCTGCTGAAGGCTTAATTACATGCAGGCACATATTTCTTGAGCATGAAGATGATTGGAATGAGATTTTGCAAACGGCCGGCAAAACACCGGTGCATTTGATAAAATTTGACGGGAAAAACTACATTCTTCAAAGCAGCAATCGACTTACGAGGACCCTTCTTCAAGATAGCTATCGTAGCAACGAGGAAACTAATTCGTATATCAGAGAAGACGAATCTGTGAAGCAGATTTCGTTAGAAAGCGACGGTGTGTTGTTGTGTGACGTACCTGGAATGGGAAAGACCTGGTTGATGGAGAGTCTTGCAAAAAGGATTCAAGGAATGTCCATTAAGAAAATTGTATTCTTTATTTCTCTGCCCGATTTTGCGAGTCACCTGGAGGATAATAATCAGGATGCAAAATGCAGTAATGATATTATGTTCATTCTTACATACACATGCAAGTCAAAACTTGTTGCTTCAGTCTTATGTGCGAAAGGAAATGAAAACAAACCAACCCTAGTGTTTGTTTGCGACGGATTCGATGAAATTATGGATAACATGCAGAAAACTACTGAAAGGTTTCTCAAGAAGTTAAAGTCAAATCCAAATGTGACACTGTTAGTTAGTTCTCGCCCCCATATGCGTGTATTTTCGGGAAGAAGTCCATAGTCACAGCCGAAATCGGCTAATAGCCAGCAAGCCATGCATTGAGTGTTGTCATCAGCTGTGCTATTGTAACAGTTGCCGCCGCAGGTGTGCCACTGAGTTGTGTATATATA
>JAAXOA010001224.1:0-16872 GCA_036561885.1 Salina celebensis
CTGAAGGATAGGCTGTGACTGTATTCATTCTCATGCATAAAGCGTGTGCATTTATGCATTCAGCAGCTGAGGGCCCTACCAGTAGCCAGCTGAATGGAAAATCGTAACAAATAGAAAAGTGACATTTAGTCAATCAATTACTCAAAAGAGTTGTTTCAGTACGAAAGTAATGTAGGTTATTTCAGTTTGACGTAGACACTGTGTCAAAGTGCCAAATTAAAGTGTCATCGACAGGGTTATCATCTCCATTGAGTACAAAAATGCAGGAGTCACTTCCTTTGCCAGTTCTTGGCAACCCAAATGTTCGAAATCGAGGAGCATGTCATTGGTACTCAAAATCATTTACCGATCTTTTCGTCATTATGCGTGAATAAAACAAATGAATATGATTTCGTTCGTTTTTCTAACTAGGTACAAGGAAGAGCTGATTGCATTCGGATGTGGGAAAGATGTCATCATTCTTGATTCAATGTCACTGAAGCTTGTCCAGATGTGCTCCTCGCAGAGTGGGATTGTAACGCATGTTTTTTGGCTTCCAACCGGAAGGACATTCACAAATGAAACGGCAGTTTCCCATCGAGACCTCATATCGGTTGACACCAACGGGGAGGTCGTCATTTGGAATGCACTGAAGGGAGAAGTGATGCACAGATTTCTACACCCGGAAAACAACAATCGAGTTATTCTGGATGTACAACTAGCAGAAGGCGTGGACCACTGGAGCCGTTCAAAAGTTTACCTTTTGTACACTGGTCATCTTTTCGTAGTGTTTGACCACGCTACATGCACTTTCCAAAACATTTCCATTCAGATTGGGTTAGGACCTGAATTTCCCCTCACTCCCGTTGGAATCTTTAGATTTTGCGTTGAAAACAGAACGTGCAATCCAGCCCAAAATCGGATTGCCTTTTTGAGCAAATTCGAAAATACTTCGTCATCAAATTCCTCCAACTATTCCAGCAATGATCTTCTCTTGACATTCTGTACAGGGTGGGATTATCAAAAGGATACCAGGGTAATGCTAAGGAAACAAGTTCTGTTATCTGCTGGGAGTCGACCCCAATCAGGATCATTGTCGCACAGTAGTTCCCTTGGAAACTTGTCTCCTCCAGTACACTCTCAAAGCACAGCCGACACTCCAGAAAAAACTCGGCCTACGTCAATTAGAAGGCTCGTGTCTGATATGATTGTCGGCGCAGATTTATCCGGAACTTCAAGCGGTCACGGTATTCAACAACAAGCTTCTATTGCATTCCATACCGGTATCAAGGACGCGGTTTTGATAACCACTGAAAATCACATTTATCTTGTGAGTGTCCATTTTATGGTGCTTCTACATACTTTTTCGGTTGACAAGACAGTTGCACCAATTATTCAGGCGATTCCAAGTGGCCAAAAAAGCTACATTGTTACCGTTCATGAAAATGGTTCGGTGTACTTGAGAAAGTATACCATTCAGGGTACTCATATATTCACCATGGAGATGGACACTATCTGCTGCAGTGATACGCCTAGATTCCCTGGGAAGAGACCGGAAGTTGTGAGCTGTGGAATGCATCCATTTGAAGAAAATGCAGTACTAATTTACTTCTCAGATGGACGTTTTCTTCACTATGGATTTGTCAGTGGAGAGCGCGGAAAAATTACAGAGCCGAGGAATATCGCACACGTAAACACGCCATCGACACCATACGTAAAGGCGACGGAAGATCCGGCCGCCACAGGATTTTCTTCGTCTCTTTCAATAGATAATCCTGATTCAGTTGCCAAACCAATTTCGTTCGCACAAAAATGGGTTTCAACCGGCTAACCATGTTAAGTCAATTCTTGAAGCGGACAGTGAGCTTGTCATCAGGATAAAGTTGAAAAAATTGACTCCATCACTTGGCACACCGACTGCAATCAAGTCGGACGGAAATACTTTGATTTTGGGGACAAATCAGGGGTACTTGATAATTCTTAACGTATCAAATGGACGAGCAAAAGTTCTCAAAAAAATTGCATGCCACTCATCCTGTCCGGTATCGGGGATTGAGTATGTCAATGAAAATGTTGTCCTGACCTACGCAAATATCAACTTTTCGACGAATCCCAAATGCGAATTGATGATGACTGATCTGAGAACGGGTGCGTCTACNAGTTCTCAAGAAAATTGCATGCCACTCATCCTGTCCGGTATCGGGGATTGAGTATGTCAATGAAAATGTTGTCCTGACCTACGCAAATATCAACTTTTCGACGAATCCCAAATGCGAATTGATGATGACTGATCTGAGAACGGGTGCGTCTACAGGGTTAAAAACAGAGGCGAAAAATCATATCCAGTGTGTTAGTGTTTCTCCACTAAAACAATACTTTGTACTTGTTTACCAGGTTAGTCAACTAAGGTTCGTCAATCCGAACCTCGTACATTAAAACAATTGTATTAAAGATTGCGATCGTAATGTATAGAACGGAGCCGCACCTTGCGAACTATGGGCGAGGAAGCAACAGTCTTCAGAACAATGGAAAACTATCAAAACCCTTCCTTCCAAGCTTCCTCCCATTACTTGTGTGCAGTGGAAGGAAACCGACCCGGAAGCCGATTCTAAGGACGAAATATTTTACCTGACAGACTACGGGACTTTTCTTTTTACATTCCGTGTTGATGGGAGTCGCTTTGCTGCTGCGACATGTGTCAAATTAGGTCAGTCCAGATGATAAGCTGGGTTTGTGTTTCAATCTAAATGAATGTAATTTCTCCATTGCCATTTGACGTAATGTGATACTTGAATATTTCAGATACCAATAATACTAGCTCCGTCACTGGAGTACCGATTTCTTTGTTCACCCGTGGAAACTTAGTTTTTCGAGTGGACTCCACTGGAATACTGGTGATCTACAACACTGAAAAGAAAACTGCTTCGCCAGGCTTTCAAGTTGGAAAAGGCCCGATATTTTCGGTGCATCCATTTGGAAAGAATAATTTCGTGGCCCAGTTTGTCGAGTCAGTGGAATTGTGGGACTTTCAAAACCTGAAGAAAGTGAGAACATTGCTTCTCGGAAAAATGGCAATTGCAGGGATCACAGTTATGAACAATTGGATGGTTTACATTCCCACTGGCACCAACTCCATCAAGTTTTTGGCTATGGATCCCAACAACGAAGCGGCTGCGAGACACCCAGTGATCCAAGGAGAAATTTATAGTCACTTTCTTTCTCCAAAGGAAAAGTGCAGTTTGCTATATACTTTATGCAAAGACACTTCCAGTGAATTGAACGACTTGGCATATCTAAGCAAGAAGCTTGGCACACCGGAAGAAGCCATGCTATGGACCTTGTTGAAAAACAAGTTGTGTAATACTCCCTTGGATAACCTGACTGAAGGGGTTCAAGACGTTGTTTTATTTTGCAATGATACCAGTTACAAGGAGACACTGGTGAAGATGAGCCAATGCGTCTGGAATACAGACATGAACAAACGAGAGGAAGTTGCTAGACTTTTACTTTTATGTGGTGTGTACTCAGATTTTAATTACAGGTATTTTAATTGTAAGTTTTGATTGATAATCTCTGTTTATGAAATTTTTCAGGTGAAATGGACCGTGCAGCTGAAGTTCTCCTGGACACTGAACCTACTGGTAAAGGTTACGTTTTAAACGGAATGAAAGCTAGCATTGCTGTCGCATCTTCTAATCTACCTGAACAGTCAAAGGCTGTGCTAAAAATTACAGCCACAAACTTGATTGCTTGCGGGGATACGGATGGAGGTATATGTCTATAATTATCTTTGCTGCTATTTCGTAAAGGAAATATGTTAACACCAGATATATTGGTTTTATTAAGGATTGGAACTGCTATGCCTGCTTGGAAAATACAGTGATGCTTGCAAGTACATTGAGTCATCCAACGATTGGAACAAAACAATTCTTCTCTGTAAAACAGCATTACCACCAAAGAACGCAGAAGAAACGTTAAACAGATATGCGCAGTATCTAGTATCAAAAAAATGTGTCATTCAAGCCGCGATGGTGTACATTTACATTGGGAAGTTTGAAAGGGCGGCGGAAGCCCTATTTGGAGCTCGTCTTCGGCATATGTCCTATCTTCTGTTGGTGTTTTGTGCTAGAGAGCAAACGGAGCTTGCTCTGAGCGATCATATCCGACTTGCGATCAACCTGGATTTTGCCCGTTTTTTATTTGACTATGGGCTAACGAAAGAAGCCATACACTTTTGCGACTCCTTGGGTAGCGAAGCCAAAGATTTGAAGAACGAGTTGGAAATTCTGGCTTCATAAAACCTTTGTGAAAAGTAAGATTTTGAAGTGGAGAAACTTAGCCCGGTAATGCATTTATTATAGTCATAACGAATCAAATATATTTGTAAGCAACCAAGTAGAACATAGCCGTTATGGATATCTACTAGAGAACTTAGAATAAACAATTCTATCGATGAACGAACCCGATCTTTCACTAAAACTAGGTTGATTATTCACGGAGCAACAGTTTCCACATCAAACATAAGATCATCATGGTCCTGCAACAAACAGAAATTATAAAGTTGGGGGAAAACTAAGTAAAACTAAATGAATGCGGAAACTTACATTAGTTTTCCCACAACAAGTTACTTTGCAGTACTGCACACTGGTCATGATGGCTGCCATTAGTTCCACCATTGCTGCTATGATTATTATCGAATAGAATATCCTTCGAGGTACTTCGTGGTTGTAGACAGATTGCGTTCCCTCCCAGGAGTATGAAGACATTCCTTGATTGAAGAGTGAAACAGTTGAATAGTACAAGAGCACTATCCCGCCTACAATGGATGCGATTTGAAATCCCATTGAACAACCAATCATAACGCCTGAAGGACCTTTAATTGTCATCGATGTAAGAAGAGCCGCAGTTAAAAATATTGCTGGTAACCATAGTCCCAATTGGTATTTATCCAGAACTCGATAGGTTTCTCGTGTGCTTATCACGTAAATTGCAACCTGTGAAATATTTTTTTTATGCGGATTATCTGAGCTTTAAGAATCTTAAGGAGGAATTGAGTGAGATGACTTTACTTGGGAGAAGATGATAAAAATTGACGCGATGATCTGAGCAAGGGCCAAATTACGATGTAAGTCGAGATTGAGTCGTTTTAAGTAGTATTCACGTTCACTTTCCACAGGACGAAGTCGGATCCGCTTCGGTTGGAAATATGCATTTTGTGTGATTGCTGAACTAGTAGATGTAGGGGCGGGGTTAAGATTACTGTAACCCTCGCTGAGCCGCCTACTCCCTGGTAGTGCAATGTCAGCCATTGGGACACCGACACTTCCATTAATACCTGCTGTTGTCGAGTTGTACGTTGATAGGTTATCAAAGTCTTCGTCGAATTCGTCGTCTTGGAAGTTCTCATACCTGGTTGCACTTCGCCCCTTATTGGTTGACATTTTTTCGTTTCTATTAGATACTATCCGAACAGCTCAGTTTAATATTTGGACGAAAATGATCAGAGCAAGATCTTGTCCCTATAACGATTTGTTCGCAAATGACTTGAATAGAATGATTCTGAACTCAACAATTTTGGACTACATGAGTTTTATTTATCCCTATTCACCCTAAAATAGCCAACCAAAACTTCTCAAAGACTTGGTTCCTATGCATGTGTTTTGTGCAGTCTACTGGGTTCTTCACCGTAGTTATGTGGAAACTGATATAAATTATTAATTCTTATCTTTTGTAATGAAACATTCCCCTTTCAGCAGAGATGCGCTAATTGGAAAATGGTCCTTCTAAACATCAGACATGACTGCAGCTTAAATTGAGATTAAGTTGCAGCATAAGTAAATAGAGGTTTCTCGTAATAACTATTTGCGTGGAACTTCTTCCGAGAAATCTCGAGTCAACTTCATCAGAAGGTCAGAAACACTGGACATGATACCAAAACGTGCACACATTACATAACCATGAATGATGAACAAGAATTGGGAATGTTTTATAATATATCCATATCCAACAACAACAACCTTAACTGTATTTTTTATACCTCATCTTGCTCCCAATCCAACATTTTTACCATGCACGTTTATGCAATTGGTCGCAGCATACGGTAAGTACAAATCTAATTTAGATCTTTATCTAAAGTCTTAAGGTCACTGATTATTCAATAATTCACAAGATGACGATGACACTTGATTAAAAGTTGGCACACATTTACACGCAATCAACACTGCTCAACAAATTAACAAACAGTAACTGGGTATTGTCTCTGTAACTGTAACCGGAATGGTTCATTGGATGAAACATACATTATGAGTATTTTTTATTTTTTAAATTTTGTTACTGACGCTTTTTTAAATTCATCAAAAACGTTAATCCCCACCTTGGCTTGCAAGCTACCAATCATCCTGGGACATGGAATGGTTATTCTCAAGCTTACGGTCGTGTTTTTTTAAACGGAAAATGACTTGTTGGAATCATGGAGGTACACATGGCGATTCACATAAATCATCAATACAAAATGTTGGGACTCGAAAAGTTTGTTTACTAGTGGCTCTGCTTACTTAATGTTAGTGAAAGTCAGGGGCTGCCCATGGTAGCACGAGTTTTTTCTAAGGAATCGCCAATAGTAAACAAACTTTTTGAGTATATTCGAGTCACAGATTGGTTTTAAGAAACTCACGGGATGTTAACTTCCTTATCAATTAGAAGATCTTCTTGGTTCGAATCTCCATTCGACCCGAGAACGAGCGAAATACAATAGCTCGAAGCTTCTCTCCTCTAATATGTTATATGTACAAGTTATTGATTTTCTAAATGACATTTTGAATGCATGTGATTGGCACGAATCGCACGCTTTGTTCATGCTATAGCCGATTTTGAGTTTTTGACCGCAATCGATTCAGTTTGAGTTTGGAAAACAAACAATTCTAGCACATTGTTTTTGTGTTTGACGAAAGACTGTTCTTGGTCATTTCAAATATTCAAATGATGATTTAGTTCATGCCTATGGCTACGTGTACCAGTGAAAGTTTGAAGGTCCCTTCGTGAAAATTTTCCTGCGTCTGAGGCGTACGGTTCCAAAAACTCTACGAACGCCATCGCAGTTGTTTATTGTTTGTTTGTTTGTCGGTTTAAAAAAGTGTGTCCTTCATCACTAATCAAAACCCTTAAGTCAGTGAGCGATTTCTGTTACACTTACATCTTAAGATAACATTTGTTTCAAACTGGGGTATATACTTTCTTGATCTGCCTAGAAGGTGAGTATCTGAAATCTTGCTTAAGTTAAATTCTTTGACAATTGTTGGATATCTATTTCTGGGAAATCAATGGCAGTAGTTTAGTGACAATTTTACTACATATACGTACTAATTTTGATTTAATTTAATATAATAATTTATTTGATGACTGAACTAATTCTAAACTATAATTTTCTATGTATACTATGTTTCTTATATATAATATGCAATTTAATGTCCATGGCATTACATGCCACTTTGTGTGGGAGCTATTGAGACAATAAAATCACTATTATTATTATTATTATATAATTATTAAGTTCAGAAGTTTCATATTAAAATCTGCCTTTCCTCTGTCTGGCCGTTTTTCAAGGGAAAGGGACAACCGGAGTCACCCACCAGGCCACAATCAATACAAAACTGCATGTATTGGCAAAATCTCCATTGTTAATATTTAGTGCAACGATTTCCGATTAGGTTCACACATAAAATCATTTAGGTTTGTGGTTCCAAAACATTCAACTTGCCAGTCTAGAGCATATTATTAATTGTCAATTGTGCTATTAATTGAAATATTATGTATAATATCATGCACTTCAACTGCATCCGATTCCGAAGCAAGTTAGTGGTCCACTTTCAGTGAACTCACTGCTTATATGACGCAACTTAGGGTACCGAACGCATTACATTTGAGAACAAAGAGGGTCATCAGAAAGTCAGAAACTGCGATTTTCAACTTAAAGAAAATTTAAAAAATAGCAAAAATCCCGAGAAAATAGAAAATGAAAATTACTTACATGCTATAATATGCTATTTATATCTACTTTAAATTGGCTTTTTATATCGAGGTTAGCAGGTGTATGAATGTATATGAGATACTCCTACCATGTCACTATGCACTGTATGAAATTATACCTCACCTGCTTTCCAATTTCATCTAGTGCGGGTGGTAGTGGAAATATCTGAAGAGCTTGCAGATAGCTGCGGCAATTTCGATTCATTTCTACTCAAAAGAAAGTGGGTTATTCTAATCTAAAAATACGCGTGTGTGTCGTTTTAAGTATCTGGTTTAATGTCACGATTTGCAGATCGATTATTGCACGCATAGTTTTGTCGCACTACAGTTTTATCTTGCAGAGATGCATTTTTTGCTTTCAAATGCACTCAAAGCCCGCTTTGCACAAAACTGCTTTTCTGGAAATCTATTAGTTTCAATAAGAGAATGGGTTGGGTACGTAAGAATACCATAATGCTTTTCGAACCGAGTCCGTGCAACATTGATGCTGTCTTCTATCCAGTTTTAGTTTAAACTTGCAGGAATATTAACTAAATATTCTTTTAAGCTAAAACCATCCCCTTCATGTTCACAATCGCTTACGATGTCAGAATTTTCATGTTTCTACAAAAAGGCTTGTGAGTTGTGACTATAATAAATTATATATCATCGTCGCAACTCAAACAAATGTGAACATGCGAACTGCACATGCTGATGATCTTTATGCCATGAGATTGTTTAACTTTCCAGGGCAATTATCTCTTCGCAAGTGCTAATGTGATAATTGATCTTAGCCTTGTAACTCGTGACATGATCTAGTTTCCATTCAATTCCACTGGAGCATTTATTGAAGTGCATACAGTGTCGTTGCAAAGACGAGGACATTCGCTCGAGACGAATTTCCAAGGGCTTCGATATCCGACCCATACCCCAACCCCATACCCATACGAAATGCAAATTGGTCCAGAAAATATTGTTGGCCAAGGTTACCATTGGCTCCGTCTTTGACATCTTTTGTAAAGGCCAAATCAAAACCTCATTTTACAGTTAAACGTTTAACTTTCCTTATTGCTCCAAACCAAACCTAATTGGGCAGAGGCTTGAACAAAATGGGCTTCCTGGGAAATATCGTACCGTATTTCAAACAAAACATTTAAATATTTTCTATGAGAATTTAACTTAATGTAATCCTTCAAGGATAAATAATGCTCACACATTAAAATTCAATGTGCTTTGGGAAAAACTTGCGTCTCGGTCATCATAGATTCCAAGAATTGACAAGTGAAATAAAATAGGATAACCAAAACCGTCGCTAGTAAAAGTGATGTCTCCAATCCAATATCTCCGTAATGTTTGATTAATAGTAAAACGTGGAATCGATTTCCGATATATGCATTTTGGCAGATATCAACTTACTCTTTGAATTCAAAATCTGTAACGTACGAACGATACTAAACATGAAACACATAAATCTTATATTACATATGGCATATACTGTCCAAGAACTTGCATGAATTTTATCCGCACACACTCATCTCGTATCATTATGTTGGGATGAGCAATTTGCTTAGTGTGTAGGTAGCTGAATTGCCAGAATTTCATTGGACATAAATTCAACCTGACAACTTCATAACGCTCATCAAGTCGCATCCCTTTCTTCGTTTCATTAGCCCATATTCCTCGTTAACTCATTTCATATGAGTTATAACTGTTATTTGTTTTATTACAAAACGTTGTCTGCATTCTTTTTTGCATATTCAGTCCTGCAAATTCGCATGCTTTTCATCTTTCCACTTAGAGTTAAAGTTCTTCCACCTTTCACGTCTCTGAAAATTACAAATTGCCGACAAAAAACATAATAGTTTTTCCTTAAAGTTTAATGATGAGCAGACCCACTAGGTTGAGCGACTCATTAGAAGCTTTTGAAAAGGAAATGTTATTTAGGAAGAAAAAGCTGCCAGCTGCATAGCCCGTTACAATGTATAACCAAAAAAGTCACACATTGCACACGGCGGGGTGTCCGTCAACGAGTGGGTGCATTAATCATCCAAAATAGCATCCAGTAAATTGTTATGCCCATTCAGTTGCTCTCTTAACCGTCACTCAAACACAAGAATAATTATCTTGAAAACCATCTTGAACAAAATTATTACATTGGCCTTGTTGGTCGCATTCAGAAAGGAAGTATAATGGCAAATAACTTGAATGTTGTGAAAATATCTTATTGTAGCATACAAATCAACGTGCTCTCCGTTTCATTTTCACTTTTTGGTTTCATTAAAATCTGCTTTAGTATTATTACATTTTCATAAATTGAATTTAGCATAATATGTCAAGGATGTCAGCGATGTTCTTTGCCTTACTGGAGTTCTTTTTTTGTTTTATCTTAATGTTAAAGTTCATACACATAACGTTTGAAATATATGAAATTTAATATGGACTTGATTAAATTGCTATGACTATATTAGCACTTGGATACACAAGACTATAATTTGTGTTTCAATATCGATAAGCTCAGGTACATAGGAATAAAAGGTTTGATTTTTTTTTTTGCATAGAGCGAATAAGGATGCACGCGTATTGTATTGTTCCTCTTGCGCACAGTATTTCATTGAAAATGTCATATAAAATTCTTGCACTCTAAATATCTCTGTTGCAGTTAATATTTGAACATGGATATAAACCCTTGACTTAGATTTGACTTTATATGTAATCACGTTGACTGTCCCGAGAAGTCATGGTTTAGCCGAGGACCTCAACTTGAACACAAAAGTACCAAACTAACGTAATCAAATTGAGGGTCTTGTGCTTCGCAAAATACATGCTTGTTGCTAAGAAATATGAATAAGATGATGTATAATTAGTATTGATATCTATGAGTTTACCTAATCAACAGCTTACATCCAATACAACAGCACGCATCTTTATCTTTCTGAAATATTGAATGCAACTGTCGTATTTCGTGCATACTGAAGCTAGATATAGGATATATATACATAATATGTGTGTATAAAAAGTAAATCTTCAGTAAAAGTATGATGTATGAATGGAACATTGTGGCTGTTCAGTTAACATAAATAATTACGAGTAAATGTTTTCAATAAACATCTAGTATATATTCTTGTCTGAACATACACAAAATACAAATTCCTTGTGATTTAAAGCAATACACGAGCACTTCATCACTTTCCAATTTAAGCAACACTTCCAAATTGGTTTTTTTTCGGTAGATATACAAATACATAAAAAGCATATGCATAACTATTTCTATGACTATTTCCAAAAAAATACTTTGATCGTTGGCCCAGGAGCAGGACATACACGGATACACGTATAGTTTCTTCTAAAATCGCTACACTGATTTAAGCCCCTCTACATGCATCTCATCTCAACAACATTCCAAATACGTCTGCGAGGCTTAAAAAGTAGTTTGTGTGTTACTTCCACTTTCCCTTTTTGCTATTCAAATTGTTCAGGGAACAAGTAGTCAAGCTCATTTACATCCCATCAATGCGATAACGCTGAGAAAGTGTTAAAGGATTATCATTAAGAGGGATCCACAATCCATTTGACGGTTTCGCTTGATTGTGATTGATATGACTGGGTCATCACAAAACATGGAAATACATGTTTGCACCGACATATTTACAGCACAGGAACGGAAACGATGCATACATAAAAATTGAAGTGTGTTTACTTGCAATATGTGTTAGGTTTTTGATAAGTTGTTGCATGGAACCCAATGAAAATTATAGAAAGGAAGATTTATTTCTTCTTTCTCTGAACTTCCTACATTATGCTCTTCGATTTTGGAATGTGGAATTTTTAATCTTGGGATTAGTCGGGATCATGTCCATTAGAAAGGTTACTGTCCCCAGTCATACATTCAATTGAAAATGTATTCTTTAATTATGATACCGAGGTAAGGGATGATTGATAACTTTTGTGGAGTGGTAGCAAAATGTATGCCATGTCGCCAGTTAAACCGTTCTTATTTCATTGAGCTCCTTGTCGAAGCTCGTTTTCAATTTTGACATGTTATGATGATATTCAAATATTAAGTTTGATTTATCCCTTCTCATATGACATTTCCTCCTGAACACTGCCAAATTTGTGATGGTTGATCGGAAAACTTGCAGTTCTTATGACTTATTGCATATTACTGCGTGTATAAGCTAATAACCCTTGGCTTGGGCTGTCTATATCTTGTCTATACGGTAATTTTTCTTGTAATACAATTACATTTTTCAGTGAGTGATTTTCGCTTGTTCGAGCATATTGAATTATTGTCACACTCCATTGAGAGTTATTTAGTAGTTGGCTTGAGTGATTCAGTATAACTGAACAGTTGCGACGGGATTTAGGTTGACGTTGTAGATGAAACCAAATGTATCTAATTTCGATGTTTTATTGATAAATTATATGATTTATAATTGATTCCATACCATTTGGCAAATTCAGGTCAGTAAATAAATATATAACTTGATTCTAGTTCAAATTCACCATTCCTGAATATCCAGAGGCAATCTGCTTTTCATCTCTGCTACTGCTATACAATCTATTGAGATGTTGATCACGGCTGTTGGCTCTGTTTTGAAAGATATATTTCATTGATTTTAAATTTTGGTCAAGTTAAGTCAAGTACTAAAGCAGAGCTGACGACGAGCATGGACGGAAGAAGAAAACGACAGTTTAATACATGGATTGTGTCTACTCTACATAAATAAGATGGTTTTGTTAAAAGATGCATAAGATGTAATGCTAGGTCACTGCTTGACTTGTAGACTGTCTATAATGATGAATGAGTTTTCACCAATCCCGTCGGCGACGACATCGTGGAAAAGGGATCTTTCAACATTAAAAGACAAATAGAAATGCTGTTTTTCAATTATTCATGGTGCATTGGGACTTTTTCGTTAACTGAGCAAATATACAGTTTATGCAATAAAGATGCACACAAATGACTCCACCAAGAATACAAAACGTAACAAACTCCCTGACAGAATGATCGAGATGAAAAAGTATTGCACACACATCCAAGGAATCTTTTCTCCGCAAATTTTATTCAAAGTAGGCTGCGAGGCTAATGTACTTTGTTTCATTTTATTTTTTGGTATTGATAAAAAAAGTGCATGAAAATTTGCAGTAATGTGTGCTATTCATATAATTTGAGTTGGGTTACAGGAAACGCTTTGATTTATTGCTACTCTATTTAAAAAACA
Source organism: Salina celebensis (assembly GCA_036561885.1). Taxonomy (NCBI): domain Eukaryota; kingdom Metazoa; phylum Arthropoda; class Collembola; order Entomobryomorpha; family Paronellidae; genus Salina; species Salina celebensis. Next base: position 13,206 of record JAAXOA010001224.1, read on the forward strand.
CTAAAGACAGAAACACTATGTTTGTTAGAAGTCTTCTTGAGTGGGCAAGAGGACACGCATGCCACACACAAAAAATTCGCGAAAACCTCAAATAACCTGTCACGTCTGTCCACTTATTTATTGGGAAATATAACATGTGCAAAAAGAAGATATTTTTAAGCGGTCGTCTACAAGAGCGCCCACCCATATGCCAGCCTACCTGTATTTTTATACGGCTTGCGCGTAATGTTTGTTTCATCTGCTTTTTATGTGCGTTTTCTAGAGTGTTCTCATGCCAAATTTAAAGTTTTTAATGGATGATACAGTCGCTTGACATGATAGCCCAAAGTTATATCGATTTCAATCTGTCTCCTCTGACAGCTTTGGTAATTGAGGACCCTCATGTGTTGCTCATGACAAATTCTTTCCGGTCCACCGTATAACCGTGGCGTCAACACATTTTCATAATAATGGTAACTTTGACAATAATTAGGAGCAATTGTGTGTCATGTGTGGACGCATTACTATAGTTTAGCATAATGCAACAGTCAATCAAAATGATATGCTGTACTATATAATATGTTGCCGTAATTGGGAATCTTTTAAAGTTTAGTTGCATTTGGCTTGTCCACTTTCATTAATTCGTACACAATTAAGAATTTTTTTACGTAGTGTTAAAGATGATCTACTTGATAAGAGCGATTGTGATCTGTTGTCTGCCAACTTTAAAGCGACGATAGACGTGAGAGGACTGCGCAAGTGCAACTTGTTTCGGATGAATCCTGCTGCGAGTTGTTTGTTTTCATTACTTAAGTCATTGGCATGAAAATGATAAAACATTATGGCAAAGTTTGTCAGGTGCTAGAATACGTGATATCCTCCTACAGATTGTTTTGGTGCTACAACAGGGCTGTTGTTAATATGGCCAATGACTTTTTTGTTGTCACTTCACACTATACATAATATGCTTTCCCCATGTGCTTGGCTAATAAGCCAAATTACCGACGACTGATTGTCCTCGGGTTCCCATTTCGTTTGTAGCACATTTCGCCACACTTCATTAGCCCTGCATAAAGCTCAACTATTAGGTATAAATCCAACCAAATAAATGAGAATCATTAAGAATGTTTATGTCAATAAGGGTAGTGTTCGTCTTACTCAATGATCGACAATTATCCTACACATTTACCATTACCACTCCCTTCTTGGCTTCTTTCTCTTCTTTTATCATTGTTATTTATCTTTTCTTGGCTATTATACTTTGAACACATTAATCAATTAATAGAATGAGCTAAAGGATAACCATCGGGTTTTACATTTTTGTACATGAATTATAGTAATGAGAAGGAATGAATGAAGTTGTTACGTTCTCTAAAGATGGAATAACTACAAAAACAATTAGAATGCTAGTAAAACTCTAATCTACAATCTTATAGCCAAGCAAATCGTTGAAATTCTTATGCAAAAAATGTCCAATCTCACGTTAGTATGGTTAGCATAATGTTCTGGACTTGTCTACACTTAACAGGTAGGCTTACGCTTAACAACGAGAAGCAAAGTACTAAACAATTTCCACTTAACAGGTAGGAAAGATTATATAAGTATTTACTAGCATTAGCATCATTATTATCCACCACCATCCCACCTCGAGATCTGGTGCCTATCGTATCAAATCTCGCAATCTTGTCGATAGCCATAATACAAACCGGTATAATTTCCTAAGCTTGAAAGAAAACTTCCTAAAATACCCTTTAAGGATTTAAGTTATCAGATTACATTTTCAAACTATCACCTATTTGAAGCAAAAATACAGAAAAATGATTACTCATGATCATATGAAGGCGGAAGCCAACCGTAAGTTGAAAAGTTACATTCTTACAACTGTTCTCGAAAAATCATCGAGTTCGAAATTACACTCAAGAAGACAATAAGCCATCCTTGCAAGGAACGTCGTAAGTCGGCTTTAATTACGCGTGGAAAGCTGCGGCCATCACTAGGCAAAGCATGGATTTATCCACCCAGTACATTACCCACGATATGCGCTCATAAGCCAGAGAAGTTTTTTGAGTTGTGCTCTCCCCGCTACGCATTCACATTAATCTTTTAAAATAATGTATTGTCACACGTTCCAACAATTCCCTGAGTACTGAGTATAAAGAGGGAGCAAAAGATCAAAGTGCCTAATTTCAAATGAGATACAGTCATGTTGACACGCACTTAATTTGCCCTAATTTGGAGGTGTGTCGAGTTCGAGGCTGCTGTTATGATTGTAATGAATGAGGATTCTTCTCCAGCACAAAAACGGGCATATTTTAGTTATCATGTTTTACATAATGTTGGTAATTTTCATGCAGGGTATATGTGCAAAAAAACACCATAAAATTAACTTAATGATGTAGGTAAAAGCAAAAGCATCTGTTACCGGCCTACAAAGTTTGTACCTAACAACTTAACGATTGTTTCATTAATTGTTGTAAGCGTTGTAAGCTAATCAGCAAGGAGTCCAGGAGCAACTTGTAGATTTTTAATTTTTTACTTCCATTGTAAAAACACGCCATGACTTATTTACTACATAAACTGAAATAAATCAAAATATTTCAAACCCAGCCAAAACTGGATACTCTAGTCCAACGTTATCATACGTTGCTTGTCGCTACCCGCAACAAAGTTACATGGTACCTTTATAGTTCAAAGGAAATTCTCACCTGAAGAATAATATTGTAATTGTAATTTGTAATGCACATTATATGAGTGCAAGTTTCAAGTATGGAAGGCATTTTGTTTTTGTCACGTTCACTGAAATAAAGTAAATGCAGCAACCGTTGCCATATTATTCCTTCTTTTGCAAGATATTGGATTTATGGAAGATTTCTGTTGCTTAATCAACTGTGGAAGTTACCGGTAAACCGAGTTGTTCGCATCTAACGCGATTCTTGACTGTTAGGAAAAAGAAAGATGAAACTAAAGCAACAGTAAAGCGAACTATCATACTTGGGACACCAACAAGACCAGAGGACGCGTTCATGAAGCACAAGTACACAAGGAAAAGAGTAAAATTTTGAAAATATAAAGAGAGCAAGAGGATAATGTATAAGAAGAAAACGCAGATTGTGAAAACGTAACTAGGTGTATCATATCTCCAACATTATCATCCTTGTTTCCTTTTTTCGATCTCTTTGACTGCATCTTGGTCTATGGGCCACCAGTCGCAAAGCGGTCTCAACAGAGATGAGACGAAGTAAGTAGCAGAAAAGATCGTAAAAACGACTGTGATTTTGGACCTGCGACTACTGCTCCTTTTTCTTGAGAAGATACATAATATCCTGCATTTTAAATTGGGAAAAAATTCGTCCGAATCAAATCGCAGCATCACATCAAAATAGTTATCTATAAAGTGCAGCAATAAAAAAATTTGTTTAATTCAAAAATTTGTAACGTTATTCATACCCTGTGTGTGGTTGTGGCAGTGATTCTTGGCGATGATATGATGGTTACATGCTGGTTTGAATCACAAAGTTCACAATGAAATCTTGCGTCTGATGAACTGGATCACCCACACGGCACGATTCAGACGGTGATGCATCTGAATAGTGTACAGTTTTGTATGAAAATGAAAAAAACAAACCGTTTGGAGAAAAGATAGGTTCTTTGTTGTACTATCGTCTCTCGTTAGTTTAGTACCATCTTA
>JAAXOA010001225.1:0-16865 GCA_036561885.1 Salina celebensis
AGGTTCGTTATGGTGCATCTATTTCGCAAGTTTGATCTGCAAGTTTTGCATGTGATTAACCTAGAACTTAGTATTTACTTCCTTAAACAATGGACCATGTACACCAGGCACGACTAGGCTATTTTGGTTGTTAAATCACAGAATGACTTTCAAGCCTAATAATTCAGCATCAATTTTTTTTTGTTTCTGTGATTATAAATATGATTTTCTATAAAACCAAGTTGGTAGAGCCCTGGTCGCTCATGTTCGACAATATTTTAAAAATCCTAATTGCAGTCGCCGTTTCTGGTCGACTCTCAAACAAGTTTTATTTTCGAGATCAATCAAGCGCGTCAAGTGCTACCCTAAAAAATACCAGTTTTCTAGCAAAAAATTCTTATAAAATTGACTTTAATCGGTGGCAGCATGCAAGCTGCTCTGTTCACATAGTTTTCTTACAATACTGTCATGTTTCACTTTTCATTTTTTCCCCTTAAAATATATATATTTCCATTTATCGTTTCACTCTCGCTACTCATAAAACGCTAATAGCCTTCTTGTCATCTTTAAATTTCAAAAACGAGCTGAAATATTGTCGAAAAGATTTAACAATAGCAATTTTCTTTCAGCGGAGAGAAAACAAGGGCTACTTTTATTAAATTGTATTATTCAATACCTATATGAAATATTTGGCGAGTTATGATTGCTAACTGGGTGCAAAGAACTACAAAAAGATGTAACAACGTGTTCAAGTTGGGTGATGACATTATTTTATTGTTTGGTGCAAATTGGCAGGTATTTATCTTACCAAGCTTGTTGACAGGATTGTCTAAGAATTTACGGGGACGGTTTGTCAAACTGAAAATTCCTTTTTTGTGTTCTGATGGCAAAAAATGAATCTGAAAATATAAAGAAAATTGAGTTAAATACAAGTATTTCACTGTACGATTATGGTACTCTTCAACATGTGACGTTATTTTATGTCGATATTATTATAATCAGCTAAAACATTCACACAATTATATATGTGTGTGACCATAAAGTTTAAAATTATTAAAAATCTATTAATTTTCATTTAGAGTCAAATTCGCAATATGAGTTTTCTGTAAAGGCGTGCATCTGTTTATAATTACATTAATTACATACTAATGCATCAGTGAAAATCAATATGAAATTGATGGGATTGGCAGGTGGGCTTTAAATCGTGATACGAATGAGAGAAACCAGTTGAATTTGCTGTAAACAATGTTTTCTTCGAGATTGTTCGGATTCTTTGAAATCTTTACCAAAATGAGTAACTTTCATGTCTGTTTTGTTAGTAGGCTTTTAATTACACGCTTTTACTTGTAAGCTTAGAAGTGATGGAATGCATACAAAAATTTGTAGAAAAAACAAAAAAATATTTGTACATGACTTTTTAAATGATAGTCCTCAAGGGATTTAATTATAATCATCAAGCAACGTTTGGAGGTGCGTGCTCAAGTGCTTGGTGTAATCAATTTTGTTAATTTTCGGCGAACGTGATGATGACCAATTACTATCAGAGCCATTTTTATTGTGATGTACGATGGAAGCATCAAGGGATCAATTTTCTTAATAAAAGGCATATTTTCTCTGATATTTGTTAAGCTCCTGAGTTCTTTTCATATATTTTCAAAGGAAAAGTAATTATTGATTAAATGCACTTTTAATACATCTCATCTAATGCGAGCTTCCGGTCAGCTCCTAAATCAATTAGTTTTGCTGATAATCAGAAAACCATTTGCTCGTGCTTAGCAAATAACAATAAATTTCCTAATGGAAAATTTCGAGACTAATTTCTACATAAAAAATCTATACGGTGATCAACCCCCGCACCTACAAAATACACAATTTTTGTAGTTCCCGAAACTCAATCTTTGGAATTTTCAACCGTTATTATATAAAAAACACAGTTATACATTATATAATGCTATATTTACTTCAACTGCCGTATATAATATATAATTACCCGTATTTGTCGCAAAATACACCTTTTAAGCATTTCCCCTTCTAACTTTTTTGTCGCCAGTTACTAACAATCGTTGTCGAAGGAACGATACCTATTTTAAAGTCATTTTCTATCCCTACTTATTCTCTAACGAACCATAAACAGAGGATAAGTGTGACGAGACACGACGTCGTTTCATTCACATATCGACCCGTCTAGCCCGTGATTTTATGTTTTTTGTCTAGTTGAACGCCGTTTGCTTTCCATTTTTTCAAGCTTATGATTATGCGTGGTCATTAGCCACTTCCTCTAACAATTCCCTAACGTCGTACACATGCTTCAAAATTATTTCGACGATTTCACTCTAGAATAATTTTCCCCTCAAGCTCAGTATATTTGATAACAAAAGATCTTTCCAACAACCACTAGTCAAACAGTCTAGGAAATTATTGCATAAAACTGACCATTATTTATTCAGAGCAGTCACTATTATATATGTTTGCCCGTGGCTAATCGTTATTCTAATAGTTTTTTAAAACTATCTCTTCTAAATGTTTAATGAGAGCAAACTGACAAGGAAATCACCGCAAATAAACTCATGTGTCATCTTATCAAATACAATAGTCTTATCCTAACATTCTAATCGATATTATTTTGTACTATAAAGTTCTTCTGTGGGACTTTTTTTGTTGGTTACTTACAGTTGACCAATGATCCCATCGGTTTTTTGTGTCAATACGTCACTGTGGTTATCTGTATTTGAACAAGTTGTTAAGTTTTTTATTTCAATTTCTCTTCTTTATTGAACTAGTTACCTAACAATACCAGAATATATTTTTTGCTTGGAAAATCGTGTTCTGTATAAAAATTCAAAAGATTTTTTCGAAATATCACACGTTTCTTAGATGTTATTGTTTAATGACTACATCGTGGTGAAATTGAATATCTAGGTATCAAATGCTTACCACTATTGTGATCTCATATCTCACATTACAAACCGAGCTGAAATGATATAACAACATTTTTGAAATTTGTAAAGACCCAGTCCATAATTATTTTTTTTTTTGTCTTCATGTGCGCACTGCATTTCCGTAAACATTAATGGATATTCTAAGCTTCCTCCTCCGCCCCAGGTGTGAATTGCTCTGAAAAAATGTTATTCGTACGCACGTCTTGAATATCTGTTTTGTTAGAGTATCAATTTCAAAAATTGTCCACGGTGTGGATGAGAATATATTTGAATCTGAAAAGGACAGCCTCATTAATTATTTATAACGTCAAGCTTTAAAATATGCGGTGCATTTAAACAAGTGCGTATTACTAAATCAAGTCAAAGTAAAAGTTTGTTCACACAAGTTAACTTGTAAATTAGAAATACTCTGACGACTTTGAACTTTTACAGGTTTTTTATTGCAGCCAAATCGTTTTTGAATGGGAGAGTTCAATGCATAAACAATTGCAGCGGGGTTGAAGACATTCACGTGGATATGTTAACGGGGCGGTGCAAAACCCATAATGATATGGTATCATGAGTAGAGTTACGTGCCTACGTGACTATTAGCCTGGTTTACCTAATATGGTATGCAAATCATACAGTGCGACATTATCTTTTTTATTGAAAGTTAAAATATTGAACGAAAATGATTGCAGCAATTAAAACGACAATATTTAATTTTACTAGTTTAGGCACCGTTTTTAATTTTTCTTGATCAGTCTCTACTAGATGCTCAATATTCCCAAATATTGGAATTTATGGCAGAACTTGGTATATAAAATGGCTAGTGGCTTGCCACCAAACAGGCTAACAGATATGTTTTGTGTTCTGATACGTCAAAACAATCAACTAGATCTGCCAACAAAGTTTATATTGATGCGAGTCCAAAAGTGGCCTAGATACATAACGAAACCAGTCTCAAAGGAGTAATGCTCATCTGAAAAGTCACTTTATTTGTATACATTGTGTGTGATTTAGTTAAAAACATTCGTACGTGTCATATCCCTTTAATAAATTCACTGACCAAAGAAGTATTAGATGACATGATAAACATTTACTTTCCACAAGCTGACTTATTACATGTTTTAACATGTATCTCAAAATGTCTCAAACATTGTTGCAGTAAATTTGCAGGATGGTTCAAGGATAAAGGTAATATTTGCAGGGCAAACTTTGTATAATTAGAAGTATCATAAAGTACAAAAATTTGCAAACAAATATGGCAACGGAGAAAGGCAACATGTCTCTTGTATTTTTTGGTAAAAGTTATTTATTGATAGGTTGCCCATTTATGCAAATAATATCGATGCCGCTCTGTTATTATCATCTGTTTATCTAAACAATTGATAATGACATAACAGCAAAATTGAAACATAGTGAAAGTAACAACAGTGTTTTATATACACGTATTTGCAAAATTGTCAAATCAACAGGTGAAAACATCAAAATCTCCGTTGTTTACATGCATTCCGAGTAACATTTTATACGTAATTTTACTGCCTAAATATAGAATTCAACACGTTTTCTTTTCATTTTCAATCCCAAATTTTCAACAAATAAAAGGGATATTTTTATGCCAAAATGTAAACTAACCACATTTTTGCACGAAACCTCACTTTATATTTATTGTCATCTTCCATTTATTTTCTTTAATTGAAAACTGCATAAAAACAGCCAAATTGCACATCGTTTTCTCGCACAAAAAAACATCCACCATTAACCATCATCAACGATAATGCACCCATCTAGTCACCCACAAAAAAGAATCCCTCACGTACAATCCTTTAGCTATTGTGCTGTTTTATGACTTTTTTAAAAATATTCTTGTGCTCTCTGTCACACCAAAGATGTACGTGAGTGAGAATGTCTGACCAACTTTCAATTCAGGGTTTGCATGTGCTAACGAATATATCATCATGAAGGATAAGGAGTATATAATATTTCTCTTTCAAAAAGTCATTATCACCGGATTGACTGAGTCATTGTGTCTTCTATTTATGTGTGGCTTACTTATCATCTAACACGAAATGGTTGCGTAGTAAAGTAGTAAAAATATCAAGAAAGATATTTGTTAGTGCATCACACCTTTCACTATAAATTTCCACACGTAAAGATGACTAATGAAATATGTTTTGTTACAAGACTCGGGAAAGTTCCATAAAAAATTTGTTCAGTCGAAAATGATAGCTTATGTTAAAAATATTTTCATTCTAACCCTATTTATTCCAAATATATATGCATACGCAATACGCTATTGAGATTTGAATATACACATAAGATGTACACAAAGTTACGTTACCGTACGGTTGTACGGTTTGCATCTTCTGTTTTCTTCGCATTTCTTTGATAAAATTCTGAGATGTCTTCAAATTTGGATAGACAGCGGTTAGTTAGAATCGAAGATTTAGTTTAGGAAAATACACTTTATTTAGCCATAGCTACAATATTTAAGAGCGTACTAAATTTTGAAATAATACGCATAGTTTCTCTTATCGAAATATCAAATCAGACCAGATACTTATTTGTTCACGACTTAACCAACCCCACGACTACATGACTTCTCCTTACTTCGATATACCAACAAGGACTTCTTATTCATCGATCTAATTCGCTGATCTGACCGACCCAATCAAAGATTGAAAATAATTCCTTATGACATGTCTCAACATTTTTATCTAGCTCAAGCTGAAGAAAATAATCCTCCTAATTAGATTGTCAGAGAAAATTACAGCCTGGCTGGTAATTCAATATTCGTAACGATATTTACTTTTTGATCCGGTGCTCACGAAGGAAAAAGTGTGTCGTCGTAAAACTTATCGTTCCATTAGTAACAAAATATCGCAAAAATATTTTATATTTCCTTATGCCTATTGCTTACTCTGGAGTAGCACAAGTAACGGTGCCCCTCATCATAAATAATTGCCGTAGTACCAAATTGCAGAAAAAATGTGCGAGAAGTGTTAGATATTTTTTTTGTTAGAAGAATATAGGATGGTCCATGTGCAGCCAGCATGCATCGAAATGCTCACTCATGCAGTCATTGTACTTGTTCCACTAATTTTTTTTGCGAAAAAATATGCGTTGTGTCTTCCTCGTGTTCGTATTTATTCACGTCTGGGTGTCAAATTTGACGTTTTCTTGCTTAATCATCGTCCTCCCTAGAAAATATTGTGAAAACGTAAATTTTCTAGAATTTAAATTCTTCTTACACTGATACTTTACGGTGCATACCGTATTTTGGCTAATTATCACATCGGCCACCCCTTAAAAATTCGTGTTTCATTCCATAAACCACTAAAATCTGATATGTTATTTGAAAATCGTTTAACCAGTTTAGTTTATAATGCGTGTATCAATTGAATCATTGCATGATTTAATGACAATAATGTGGTCTTGAGTTTTGTACCCCGGCCATAATATGAAAAGATACGGCCAGGTTTGCGCTAGAATCTCAAGTCAGAGCTTAGCCACGACAGAATTGTTTACCTTGAATGATAAAATATACCACGTCTTTTCTGATTGTCAAACGGATCATTTGTTTTGCGGACAGACACGAGTGTCAAATCAGCCGTGACTTTGACGTTTTCATGGGGGTAAACTGACATTCTAAATATACTCCAAAGGTAAACCACCTACCCTGCATCTTCTTGCTACTGCGTTATTTCAAAAGGTTCACCAATCAGAATAGTTACGGTTGGCAGATAACATTTTATGTTATAAAAATTCTATTCAAAACTACAAATTAAAATTTGTTACCTAAATACTTTCAACTAAATCAACCTGATATAACCTTCACTCTTAAGTACTTGACTAGCCGTAAATAACTCCTGATTTGTTTGATCATCTTCAGATAATATTGCAATCAAAATATATGATTCGCAATTTGTATATGATTAAATAATCCTACAAATAATCGCTAAAAGATTTCGCTTGTGAAAGCGTTAATGTCTGCAACCTTATCTTATTTTGTTTGTTTTTAAGATCATTACGTTATGGCGACTAATCTATACCTAAATATACACATCTTCCTAAGTGTTTCCTGTAAACAAAAGTTCCATCCGTTCAAAACAAATCCCTACGTTTTTACCTGCATCAAAAACAAGTTGAAGGAAACCTCCTTGACCTTTTTGTATTAAATCCCTGCTCAATATTTTACGACTTTTAGCACAGCCTCACAGAGCCAAATTGAAAATTCATTTGTACTAGGTACAATACTGGCCTTGTTTTCGTCCTCTTCTCTCTGCGGTTTTCCTTTTCTAGCTAGTCACTATACTTGATTGCACGTCGTGTCTTAAAAAATATCAGTTATTACTATGACCACTACATCTTCTTTTATTAACAAAAAACTTGTTCGAGCTTCTTTCAAAATGCAGTTGTTTTACGACGACAACAACCAAAAAAGAGAAAACGCTACTGAAGATGCACACAGAAAGTAGATCACCGTCACCACAAGAAAATGTTCTCTTGATCGTCAACAACCAATCAGGATGGTGCTTCTAAAATGGCTTGTTATCTGCAAAAATTAGCATAATTAATCATAACGCCTGTATTAAATATATTGACGCTGTATATATAAATATATGCTCAGATTAATGATCAACATGAAAGTTGATGACTCTTAATTTCCTAAGACAACAGGGTGTACCTGTGCAGGGTGCCAAAGAGATGATTATCGTGTTAGTAACTGAACATTCTAATTTTTGCATCCATATTTTTAAGCTATTTTTACACGTGGGTGGTCCCAAAAGCCGCTTAAGATAATTTATACAAAGTCATTTTTGACAATTTGTAATTACACCAGTGTCGGGTTCAATTTTTAATGGAAAATCCGCTAAAAAAATATGCCGCAAAAGGAAATTCGCGTAAAGTAAACCAACTTTGAGCTTTTTTGAAATGAATTTTCGACAGATAAACATCTCTGGCGTCAAAAATATCCTAAATTTTTCCTCGGCAAGTGTTATATTCTGTAAAACATCCCGTACCATTTTGCCACCATAAAAATTTTACAAAAAATATTCATTTCATTACGACACCAACACGTTTGTCGGTACAAAAGTAGCACCCGGTTCATTACGAAACACACTCACGCCGGTAATCACTGCATTCCGTGAGTTAAATTGTCTCTTAAAAAAGATTATCTCTTGCGCTTCTTATCCTGAAAAATACATCCGAAATACTGCCAAATTGTCTTCTAAGAGAACATATCATTACACAACCGTCGAGATTTTTTAGTATTGCTATAAAAGCAAGTAATAAAAAAACAACAAAAAATATTTACCTGTTTAAAACCGTCCAATTTTCCAAATAGAACTTAAATAATTTCATCCACATATAAAACAGCTACCTTTGTAAGTTACAAATATGCATATTATATGCCAGTAACAGTCCATTACACAACAATCACAGTCCATTGTTCGGGGTTATACCCGGCTATAATTTGCAAATTGTCAAACAATGACACAAAAAACACTTGTCCATTGTTTTTGTCCTACTTCAGCACACGCACGCACTTACACGCAACAGTTTAAACCAATGATTTAGCACTTTTGAAATATTTTTGTCACACTTTAGCGCCATATAAAACTCCGAATTTCAAATATTTTGTTTCTCACTAGGTCACAATTACGTGTCACATTTAAGAGGTCACAATTTTAATGCTCAAAATCACCAAATTTTTTTCAAATTTCTCTTTCCCCAGAGAGAATATTACGAGTTTATTCCAATTGTTTAGAATCCATCAAGACAGTATCTGCTAGCCTCAATCAACTCTAATCATAATGATCCATAGAGTTTCCTACAGCGGCTTTGTATCCCCTACACAAACTGGGAATTGACACAAAATCATAATCAGATTTGAGCTTTATTGCTGCACACGCACACACATGAGTTGTTGTCCTACTTCCATATCTAGTGGCGTCGTCAATCGGCGATGTCAGAAGTGTAGTCATATAAAAAAGGGCCATGGGAAAACTAAGAAATACACACACAAACACTGCTATTATTACGAAAGATAAACACGAGATTTTCCCCGATAACACATATCAACATTTAGGAGTCACTCTACTACGACACTTATTTCAGGCACTTTGTTCGCTGACGTTTCTTTTTAAGCTTTGCCATATTTGGGCGCCGGTATAATTTTTTTGCACATTTAAAACAAAATTTTGTGTTATTATTACGCACTTAATAATTTTTAAGGATAATTTTTTGTCTGGCGAGTATAGGATTTTAAATACAATGCCAATATGAATGTAACGTGTGATGTTGTGTCTCGTTCAAAGGTAGCATGTGGAATGGGGCTGATCTGAAGAAGAAAAAGCAGCGAAGAAAATCCCGTTAGACTCGTCTCAATAGACAGCTTATTTAATGTGTTAGGATTACTATTGCACTATACAGGTGGGTACCTTCATCATTTTTCATAAGGAAATACGATAGGATGTGTGTGGTTGTATGCATTCTGAGTTGCAATATAATATTCTGTTTTTTTCTTATAAGGCTTCATGTCGTGGGGAAACATGCCCATATGGTGGATGGACGAGAAAAGGGTTGAAACGAAAATAATAATAATAATATACCTACATAAGTGCAGACGTAGTTGTGTGAAGAATAAAAGAAGATGGATGTAAAAAAAAGTGCATAATAATAAGAAACAAGATTGCATTGTTGAATCCACGAGGGAAGAAGGCAGTCAGGTGTAATACTTTTATCATCGAAATCATCGCTCTTTAACGTGCCTTTTCAAATGTAAAACGTGGTCGACACAGTATTGAAGATGGATAGGGGCAGATATTAGGCTTCATTGAGGATACTGGCAAGTCCGACCTGCCGGGTTGTCTCGCCAATTTATGTTGTTCTTTGAAGTCATCGCGGTAGCCATAAATAAAGTCTTCTGGAAGTATATTTTTATTGTTAATCATTGTTTGGGAGTAAACTCGTTGTCGCTGGCGATACTTGCATATTCCTGATATCAATGTAGCCAGTAACATATAATGGCACCTAATTGGCATATACGTTTTAGAAGAATTCAGCATTGTAATCAATTTTGTTTGTAGTAAAGCCTTCTTTTAGTTCAGACTGTTTCGTACACTGTGAGGATCTGACATACTACGCTACTTCGTTATACCGTTTGATTCATTTTAATCTTGCCTTTTAAATACTCACCACACTGCACGTTTCATACATACGGGTAACAAATTTCATCATAACTAAGCCATCATTTTATTGATAACACTATTCTATAAACGAATATGCATTGCAGTTACTTATTAGTCATGTTCGTATGCGGTATTGTTAATAACTGAGATAAACCTATGTGTCGTTATTGTAGGTTTTGTATACGCAAAATCACAACTACCTGCACTAGATAAATATCTAAACTTGCATTAGTACAGCGACGACTCTCTGAAAGCTGTGCGAGTTTCTTGAGGTAATTTTTTAAAAGATCCACTTTCATGTTTGTACAAGTGACTATATGGCCGAGGGATTAATGAACGGTGACGATAAACAAAAATGAAAATGAGAATGTCCACACATAGTAATGAAAAGGAAGAAACAATTTTTGTTAAAAGAATGAAAGAACAAACTGGATTTTAACATAGAAAACTACGAGTTTTGGCAAAGGAACAGGATATTCTGGTTGGACTTGTGAGTAAAAGTTGTATAGGATGCAGTTTTTTAATTCGCTCGAGACACATTTTAAACCAGATTCTTTTTATCGCTTAACAAGGAAAATATTTGATCGGACAGAATAAACTTTAATGTTTATGGTTATTGCTTGGTCAAACGAGGTGAAGACTTTTAGAGCTATTAAACTTGAAGAAGGAAGCAATTCGTTATGAAAAATTGTTAGAGACACTTGCGAATTCCTCAAACCTGGTTTAAATGTTGCAGGAAGTTAAAAACAATTTTGCATCTTTGAAATGTTTTTAATACCAGTTAAATAGGCATATATATTTACTAAATACTTTTACCATGATAAATACGTCAGCATTATTTAAACTGGATAAAAATTATGATTGACGGGGTTAATACGAGAATATAGGAGTAATTGGTGATTAATAAAATGTGTAACTAACGATAATACCCTTGACGGTGAAGAAAAAACTGTATTTTAATGTGAAATAGGCGTGTATATATTCACCTAGCTCGTTAAGGCTTCGCACTATTTTATTCATATGGCGTGTAAGGCCTGCAACCTGTGAAATCACACAAAACCTGGCCTTTTCAAAGGATTCATTTTATTAGGGCAACGGAATTTACATCCAAGACAGTTCTGCTGACAATCAAGTATTAAGACTCAACAAGGTTTGTATGATAGACATGTGTCTATTTTAGGAAGACATCAAACGGACGAAAAAATTGCAACAGAGAGGGAAGTAAATGGAGATGAACAGTTAATGATTAAACTGAATATATTCATGATAGATGACAAGGAGAGGAGTGAATTGAGCTGACGTGAATGACAGAAGGAGACCACCTGCCTGCACAAGCATTTTTATGTTTTTGCCTGGGTGATGATGAATTTAACGAACTGTGGTAACCGTTTGAGCGGTACAGAAAACTAAAGTAGGCAGTCAAGGTATGACAAAGTGTAACGAAAGAGGAGTCAGTAAATAGANAGCATTTTTATGTTTTTGCCTGGGTGATGATGAATTTAACGAACTGTGGTAACCGTTTGAGCGGTACAGAAAACTAAAGTAGGCAGTCAAGGTATGACAAAGTGTAACGAAAGAGGAGTCAGTAAATAGAGGACGAAAAGGGTTTTGATGCAATTCAGTAGGATATTTATATACACCTGTAATATGTACTTGTACAGCAATCAAACAAGCTACCGTTTTGAAAGGTGTTTTTTCCTCAAAACCGTTCTGGAATTCAATGCTCGGTTAGTAACTGAAATAGGGTGTTTTGTCTTACAATTCTTGTCAATGGATACGGTTAAGTTGCAAGGTTTTATGAAAGATACAACATTTAATCGGTTTAATGCGAAGTAAATCATTGTTTATATTCATTTCCGAAGATAGAGGGGAGTTACAACTACTAACGTTTAAATGACAAAAACTGATAAAATATTTTATTAAAAAGTGAAAATTCTTGCGTATATCCCATTAATCAGATTAATCCATAAACAAATATGGAATTTACTTTTCCTCTTCGTGTATCTCCTCCTCCTCACTAGCGTCGTTCGCCTCTGTTGGGGAAGTTATTGGTGTCTGATATCCATTCGGGTTGTTTTCTTGCCAACGCCAGTCATCAGAACCTAAATATGAAACCAATTTATAAATAAGCCCAATGTATATTTTTGTAACATTTGATATGTTCTATATATTCTTACACATATCAGTCAAAGTCTTCAACGGTTCCCATCCAAGCTCTTTTTTAGCTTTACTATGATCAGCCCAATTTTGAGGAATATCGCCTTTCCTTCTTTCTTCAAACTTAACTGGAACCTTTAGCCCTGAAACTTCTTCAAAAGCCTTTACAACGTCGAGCACACTATTTCCTTCTCCATGTCCAAAGTTATACGCCGTGCAATATCCTTTGACACCATCCTCTAGTAACTTCTTAACTGCCAAAACATGTCCCCGTGCCACATCCATAACGTGTGTATAATCCCTAACTCCAGTTCCATCTTTTGTATCATAATCGTTCCCAAATACAGGAAGTTCGGGAATTTCTCCCTTAGCTGTTTTCACAATGAACGGCATCAGATTCCTAGGAACACTTGGATTTTCTCCGATCATTCCAGATGGATGCGCACCCAAAGGATTAAAATATCTCAACATGATTCCCTTCCATCTTGGATCACTTGCACAAATATCCTGCATAATTTCTTCCATCATGAATTTAGTCCTGCCGTAAGGATTTGTGCAGTTACCTCTTGGGTGTTCTTCAGTTACAGGGAAACTATCTGGCTTTCCGTATACTGTACTGGAACTTGAAAAGACGATATTTCTGCAGTCATTCTTGTCCATAATCTCCAGTAAATTTAACCCACCTTCCAGGTTATTTCCGTAATAAGCCAAAGGATTCTTACAGCTTTCGCCGACACTCTTTTTAGCCGCAAAATGAACAACACAGTCGAAGGGCCCACATAAATAAAAGATTTTACCAAGTCGCCCCTTATCTAGTAAGTCCAGCTCGTAAAACTCAACAGTCCGGCCTGTGATTTCTTCAACTCTTTCAATACTCACGGGTTTTCCAGAGCTGCCCTTAACACAATTTGAAAGATTGTCTGCAATAACTATGCGGCCTATGCGACGCCCATTCCAGATATAGTTTTGGAGGAGAAGTTCCACCAAACAGTGGCTTCCAATGAAGCCCCCGCCTCCAGTTACGAATAATTTGACCATGGTAATTCTCTAGAGTTCTGTTCACACCGAGATACTTTAGAAAAATGACTGAATTGTGAAAGATTTCTGGGTCGATTCCAATAAAATATTTCGTAATGTGACCCATTTTGACGTCACAAGTCTTAACGGGATTGACCCATTTTTATTGATAGATTTCATACAAAGTATACAAAGGATTTTTGTTCAGTTCACAAAAGCTAAGGACCTTTTTTTTCTCAGGCACCGGGCTGCGGTTTTGTTACCCTTGGTGGATCTTGTTTGGTGCCGCCAAACTCAGGGCGGCGCTGATCCAGATCAATTTCTCGGTCGAGATATTCCCTCCAGACTTTTTCGTTGCGGCCATACACTTTTATTAATTCCTGGGTGGGGCCACTTAAAAATGGCTTTATAACGGTCATAACCACTCGAAACGTTGCAGGGGCTATAAAAATACAAGAATCTTCAAATAAATATAATCGCCGCTAAATTATAATTAAACTTTTAAGATTATCTTACTGTTGATAAGCACAATGGCGTCTGCGAATTGTGGATAATGAGCTTCATAGGTTTGTGCAAAAGTTTGATAGAACGAGAGACAACTGGTGCAGGCGTGTTGACGTAGCCCAAAACCATCCATATTCATGAGGACCTTCCATTGAGTAACATTTTTACCCTCGGCTTGGGACTTAACTACCAATCTTGTTGCTTCTTCCAAAAGCTTAGTCAGGTATCTATTTAATCTTGGCATTTTCCCGGAATAACTTGCACTGCGAATATTCCAAGGACCAATATTGATAGTTCCAATAGGTCTGTCTAGTTTGTCCCTTGTGTCATTTGTGTATGGATACTCTTCAATCATATCACTCCAGTCTTCGTCAAATATATTGTCCATCTTTTCAGCAGCTCGCCAGGCTAAACTTGTCTGGAACATTTTGATGGCCTCTGGAAGATTCCAGTTTTGAAAGCGTAGCCACCGGACTAAATAATCATCAGTTTTCATCCAGTCTTGCGTTATTTGAGGAGTCATTGCAGCTGTGAACTGGAAATTCAATGCATATTTCAATTCGTATCTACTGAAGTAAACTTTTAGGCATAATTATAACTTATTACGTTGTTAGTAGTCTTAATATATTAAAAAAATAAATGTGTTGCATTTTGGTCCATGTTAACCATTTATCTCAGTTTGGAAAGTTGGAAATCTTATATAAAAAGTGACCCAACCAAACGGCAATGTTATATTTCCGTTGTAACTTACTTCCTCTAGCAAGCCCTTTTGCACTGGTGTTAATTCAATTACAGCTGGTTCGGTGCCGGTTCCATTTGTTTGTGATTCATAGTCCACCCATTCCTTCGCATCGACTACCCATGCTGTTGACGAATTAACTAACAAAATTAAAAGAAACAACTTTAAACAAGTCATTTTTAGTCAACTATCCAACAGCACCAGGAAATCTTGCAGTTTTTGTGTGATAATCAGGGCTTCACAACCTTTTTGGTCTATTTATATATCTCTGTAGTCAGTAAATACACAGTTGTCTTAGGCGGTAAAAAACCTTGTCTGGTGATTGATGCATTATGCATTAATACACGTGCAACAGATTTCGTTAATTGAATATCCAATGTTAAGGTTACTAAAAATTAATAATTCATATTCATTCACATGATTCATACCGTGGTTATATAATAAATCAAAATATTGATCATGAATTAATTCCTGATTGGAACTGTTACCGTTACAGCATCATTGACAAACTGCAAGGATGCATTTGAGATATTCATATGAAGCTAGATTGGCGTTATTTGTTGGAAACACAAACACGTGGTTGATACAATTATATAATCCCGTTACGAGAAATTTATAATGAGGATCAATTTAAAATGAGCCCATGGCAATTAACCTAGTGCCCTTAAATTGTTGACTGAGCCAAGCATCTTAATGACTCCGTTGTGTCTGATAAAATGTCAGCTAGTAGGGTCACTTTATGTCCAGTTTTCCTTCAGGTGTCTCTCTACATGGCAAGAATATCTGTTTCAGTTATCATTTCACCTATGGAAAATTCAATCGGAGTTAAAAGCCAAAATGGAATATTTAAAGATTTTAGCTCTTGTTTTTCTTCCATTTGTCCTACCCCAAACACCAAAACAACAAGAATTCTTTTACCAGTCTTATCAGGGCAGTATATCATGTGTTTCCCAGTATCCTCCATCCAAACCTCATTCCATTACTGACATTCAGAACATTGTGAGATACGCGATTGCGCACAATGTTGATGTGAAAGTTGTTGGAAATCGTCATTCTGTGTCAGACGAGATTTGTACTTCAGGGATCCCAGTGAATTTAAGTTATATTAAGCACTTCTCGTACGACGCCAAAACGACCTTGGTCACTGCGGGTGCGGGGATCGAGATTATTGACCTTCTGGAGAAGATTCACGTGTATGGACGAGGAATAACAGGAGCTCCTTCTTTTGGAGGGATAACACTCGGAGGCGCTATTGCAAACGGAGCTCATGGAACTGGTCTCAAGTACCCGAGCACATTATCACAGCAGCTGTATTCAGTAAAGTTAGTCGACGGGCGAGGAAAAGTTCGGAAAATCACGAAATTCCATGAAGACTTCAAAGCCTTCCGTGTAAATCTCGGCCTTCTTGGTATAATTTACGAGGTGGAGTTAGAGACTAGACCACAGTACAAACTCCACATTCGCCATTATCCAATCAGTGATAATATCATCAGAAATGGAACTGACATCATGGGAACTGCTCGGGACTGGGATCATTTTCAATTTTGGTGGTTTCCCTCTAATAAACAAATTGTTTTGTCTGTGGGCACCCGGGCGCCAGTGGGACAACCTGGGAACTGTGAAACTCGGT
Organism: Salina celebensis; assembly: GCA_036561885.1. NCBI lineage: Eukaryota > Metazoa > Arthropoda > Collembola > Entomobryomorpha > Paronellidae > Salina > Salina celebensis. The sequence goes on from JAAXOA010001225.1 coordinate 16,144, forward strand.
ATATTTCGGATGTTCCTTGGCTAACTTCAAATGCGCTAAGCCATGCTATTGAGACTTTCCAAGATATGCGGGACGACATTGGAATCTTTCATGTGCAAAACTATGCCAGGCTGAGTTTATTCAAAGAAGTTCCAGGCAGACAACCTGTGTTTGTTGAGGATGACGGTGAATCTCCGTGCCTTCACGACATGGCGATAGGATTCAGTCACAGAATGACTTCAAACAAGTGTCATGAATGTGCCTGGGATAGGAGTGGAACTCCGCTGAAGCCGGTGGACGGAAATGTTGTCATTCCCGCGAGGAAACTGATGCCAGCGATGAGAACTTTATCAGAAATGTTTGACAAGCAACTGACACAGTTTCCACTAAACGGAATATTCTTCAGGTTCCTGGGACCTTCGGATGCCTACATGGCAATGAACAGTGGGGATGAAGACTGGGTCAGTATAGAATGGGTCACGGTGGCAAGATGGCAGGGGTCACAACCTAGACTGGGAATTGCTGCTTTCCAAGCTATGGCTCAGGTTTTGGTAAGATTTACAACCAATTTCCATATAATTTTACAATACATGTGTAGATGTTTGTACTAAATATTTTCTGTTTTTGCAGGTTGAGCAGTATGGAGGGCGTCCTCACTGGGGTAAAAACGGTCTCTTCTTCACAAGTCCTACAATTATCCGTGAAACTTATCCAAATCTCCATAAATTTGTCCACGTCATGAA